>CAVNYN010271159.1:0-20347 GCA_963692815.1 Nyctanthes arbor-tristis
TATAGAACCTTGATTGCAATTTTCTTAAAACAATTTTCCGTGAATGGATAAAAATACCCTTATGATTATAGAGGAAATTAAATACAAATGGAATCAAGGATGAATTATGCAAAAGAAATGTGAAGACGAGGGTGAAATTGCCAAAAAAACAAAGGTAGGGACTATTTTCACAATGATGTCTAAAGGTTGGGACCTTTTACACCAATTACCCACTAAAATTATACTTAGCTAAACAAACAACATTTGTTACATAAATTGCACCATAAACCAAAGCGAAAATCCCAAAAAGTAGTAATATGTTTCCACTTGGTGTTTTGTATGGCATATATCTTCATGACATGAAGTGAACAAATATCTAAACATCTAAACATCTAAACAATACAATACTTTTATGGAGACAACAATTTCTTCTTCCTGTTTAAAAATATCTAAACATGAAGTGCATTTTATCCACCAGTACTCTAAAACAAGAAACAGGACCCATTCAATAGTTCTTTACACTCAATAGGCAAAGCTAAGGGACAAAACAATACAACACTTTTATGGGGATAAGATAGTGATTTTGTTCACCCGCCCACTATGGGCGAGGTTACACGCCCACTTCTGATGTGGCACATACATCTCCAGACGTGACAGGACTCGTTAAGATAAGGTTTGTAATGAAGAAGATGGCGCGCACACATCAATTTTGCCTTTTCAGCTGTTGATTTGAATGGAATAAAATTCGTTAGACTATGCCATAAAGGGTTAAACTTTCTCAATATAATTATTTGGCACTTCAAGTGTAGGATGTGTGGCCACGTCACTAAAAACATATGTGAAAATAGAGAGGCATTATCAAAATAAAAATTAAGTTTCTTTATGTCATGTCAGTGCGAGGCAGTGGATATAAAGCGATATTATAACAAGAATGATGTGATAACTTTCTTTTCTGATATGATGTGATAACTTCCTTTTTTGATCTTAAGCATTTCGCAATATAGTTTTAACTTTATGAGATATGGCACAAACTAATTTTGCATGTTACTATCCCCATGTGATGAGCTTTAACAAATGATTTGAGCGTGCATTATTGTCGATTAGGGATGCATCTATGGCACTCATTATTTGCTATCCAGTTTGTGGGATCACCGATGTGATTAAACCTCCATTCGGCATAGATTTTTTTCGAGGAACTACAAAATCTACAAGATTTTAATTATTTTGACTCTTTGGATCGACTGACTTGAAATCTTATTTAAAACTTGAAATTTTAATTAGAGCTATTTCATGCTTAAAATCGTCAAGTTTGTATAAATCATTAATATATACCAAAACATGTTTATTCTTTGTACTTCTTATCCAATCAAAGTACACATCAGATTAAAGGTGGGACGAATTGAAGTCTAAATCAAAAAAATAGGTACAGTATAGCCCACAATTAAGTGGCAAAAAGTATAAGTTTCCTCTACTTAATTAGTAGCATAATCCTATAATACATATAAACAATTCAAGAAACAAGGTTTGATTTGGCACTTGTGCGCCAAACTACAAATTTCCGTTACTAGCTAGGGTTACCATATATCCCTAATTTATATATTCAAGAAAATGGAGAGCAACCAATCTAGGTTTCAATATCGGTGCCTGACCAAGTGTGTCTGTATTGGGCATATCATGGGCCCAATTGTACCTTCATCAAGTCATTTTTGTGCCCTAAACATAGCCAATTGTGTTACATTTTCAGACAAAATCTTGACATGTCATGTTTGGGAACTCTCATTTTCTTTGGTTCACAGTTCCTATTTAATCAAGAGCCCACAATATCATCTTTCACTCTTCAATTCTGTTATGTGAAAAGGGCACAAGACCTTAGATTAGGGCAACAGATGGGACTCATTGCAAAACCTTAGCCATGGAATGCAACTTTTAAACGCATGGTGCTCATGAAAAGAAAGCAACAAAACATGTTATGTGTCCTAACAAGATTATAATTGGCCATGTAGGAGATGTCATGAAGGGAAAAAGTTGGTGCGTTTTCAACACGTGTCGACTCGTCGTTGGTTTCTTCAAGTGTTCCATCCTATTACTAACTAGTGTAATGGGCCAAATTGGACACGAACACATTGAATCAAGACATATGAATGTGCGTGTATGTGGGCTTTTCTTGGATCTTTCATGTGTGTGGCTCGTGATTTCTACTAGGTGTAATCCATTTATTCTTGTTTGCCACCGTTTGATCAACATGACAACCCTTCATTTCCTGATGATAAGATTGAGATAGTTTTCATGTATAGCCAATTATAAGCTGATTTCTTTGGTAAGATAATGAATGTTGGCAATTATAAGTGATTTCTTTAGCTTGATTTTATTGGCTTCATCTACCTAGTTATATTAGAATAAGCGTAAATGAAAAATCAATTAACGCTATCAAAGACGTGCTTCAAAACTCGAATAATTATAACAAAAGTAGAGCATAAAAATGTCAGTCGGCATACCACACTTGTTTAGGGCTTGTTCTTCTTAGGTTCTCTCTTTTTTTTTTTTTTTTCCTCCAAAGAAAAAAAGATGAAATTTAACTGCTTAGCAAATCACATCTCAATACTAACTATATATATATATATATATTTATATATATTTATAAAGAATGTTCACTTTTTCCTGTCACCATAAGAAATCTCGGCAATTGCGACGAAAATTTCCGACGACTCCGAAATTCGCTGCCACAGCCAATCGCCGCAGTAGGGTTACCCCTATAGCAGCGACAAATTGATGTCACCGCTGTAGGTAGAACCTACAGCGGCGACATTCTACCTACAACGGCGACATTATAGGTTCTACCTATAGCGTCGACAAGAAAGTCGTCGCTATAAAGCATGGCAGGAAGATTTCTCGCCTTTCTTTTGCCTTATACCGAAGAATTTTCGTTGCTATAGTTACCATGTTTGTCGCAATAGCTATTGTCGCTACAAGGTTTCTAGTTGTCGCTGAAAGGCAACAGGTACGGGCCAATAGTAACAACGTGGTCGTCGCAAAAAGTCGCTGCTGTTGTTCTATAGCGGTGACTTTTGGGCCTGTAGCGGCCTGGCGACATTTCTTGTAGTGTGTAATCTCTATTTAATTTTCTACCCCAAGTCTCTCAGAAAAAATCTACTTCCAACAAAACCACCCATGAGAATAAGCACAATTCTAGCGGCAATGACTTTTTCCTCAGAAAGTAACAAAGCATGGGTTTTAGGTTTTGGAGTTAATTATCTCAAATAATACTCAACTTTCTGAAAAATAACCTCATATACCACAATACTTTAAAATTTATGTCAAATGAACGGTACCTTTTCAAAAGTTAACGTCATCCACAAATATATTTTAGAACTTAGAGCATCCCCAATGCAATATAGTCTATTGGAGCTTATTTGGCAATAAAATAGACATTGCATTAAATGATGTGGTCCACATAGACCTTTAAAAATCAAAATGCTCTTCAATGCAAGCAAATAATATTATAAAAATGTGTGATAGAGATCTTGTGGAAGGTCTACCTGCATACCTTCACTTGCACCCTGTCCATTTCCATGTCACTTAGACCATGCACATCATCAGCATTGGTGAGCAATTTTTGGTACAAATTGAGCACTTGCTTACTTAGCTTTTTTTCATTGGTCCTATTTTAGACTACACCATAGCATTAGAGAAGCTCTTATATATCCCCACATACCATTGAACTTTTCAAAAACTTACTTGGATTGCCATTGAACTCCTTAAAACCAACAATTTCTTTAAATTAAAATTTTATTATTTGATTGTATCGTGTTAATTATCTAAAATGTAGTAACATCTATTTTTCAAATTTTTGCTTTTTTAATTTTTAAGTCGATATATAGTAGTTGAATGCCTAATGGAGTAAGTTTTTTTCTTTTTTCAATATAAATTTAGTGTCCAGTGAAATAAATATGAAAGTATAATGAATGGCATATGATACAACTTTTCGGAAAGTTTAATGGCATTTGGAGTATGTTTGAAACTATAATGACAAACGAGTTAATTTTTTTAAAGTTCAGTGACATTTGAGACAATTTATTGTCAATGTGTATATATATATATATATATTCATTTGCATGTTGCTCTGAATATATTAGAAATTTTGCCATTTGGGACCATGCATTAAATAGGATTGTCAACAATTGAATGAATTTGGTAATACTTCTGCAAGATTTGAGTATCGTTTAAGATGGCGACTCCACTTGACACTTTTGAAAGCGTTGTTCAATACAAGGGCATTCTCAAATTTAGTTGTCAGTATATAAATGAAAAATTATTACCACTTGTCTCTCCTTATCTTTGAATATGAACAAGACAAGATGTATGTATGTAAATCAAGAAATCGAGTCGATCAGCAAAATTCAATGCTTGCTACTACATTGAAGATTTTTCCCCCCAATTTTAACTAGATAAGAAGTAAGAAACCCTACAAATCAGATGGTACACATCACATCACATCAATTTTGCACGTGTAGTGACACAAGATTAGTTAATGCAATAATTATTCACTTATGCAAACAAATTGAAAGTTATATTAGAATTAATAGTCTGTAGAGAAATTAAAATTCAAAAGAAAATAAACAGTCAGTCAAAATTTTTATAACTTATGAAATGTCTCTATAGAAACTTTGGCTCCTCAGTTATTTAATTTGTCATTTTAGAAAAAAAAATTAAACCTGGAAAATGACTACTCGTATGAAATTAATTTGAAGAATCATTTCAACTTTTAGTGAGTTTTTGAAATATTTAATAAGCAAATAAATAAGTTTAATTAACAATAATCCTTAAAGAAGATCAGTCAATTATCTTCAATTATATATTCTCTTTTTCATCTAAAATCTGATGCTTGTCACAAGAATAAAGCAAACAATAATGGTACTGAACTCATGCCAACACTACTAAAGATGGTACAATTCCCCACCAAATTAAAATACTGTCTAAATTGAGAGCATCCAAGGAAGAAAAAATCAGTTCCTTTAATTTGCCACCCACAATACACACCATGAAATCACCTTTGGATATCAAAACATGGGAGGGAGAAAAAAAGGAGTGTTTCATTCTACCCCACTCGATCCATTAAATACTTTATAATAGGGACCTTGCGAACAAATATTTTATATCGATCGACTAGCTAGACATGCAGATATATTGCTTACTAATTGAGGTACTGATTCCTCTGTGAAACCCAAAATTAGCCCCAGCAAGTGATCACATAGAGGCCTAATCCAAAGTTAGCAGTGTAGAAATAAAAAGATGAATTTTAAGTAGCTGCTCTTAAATGAAATTAGTGGGGCCATTCCAAGTTGGACCGCGATTGAGAAAGCAAATTTATTGTTGTCTTCAACTCGCAAGATAAATGTGCGTACATAACATATATAATAGCCCTTTAAAACAGTGGTATACAGAGATTGTGAAAAAACTAGAATATAAAACACATCAAATATAATAACCGATAGTAGCATTTTGGCACCCTCCGTAATTACGGCACTCTTCGTCCTAGGTGGGTTGGAATTGCCCTCCAAGGGTGCCAAAAAATTTTGATAACATACTGCAAGCAAAGATTTACATAATTACGGAATGATAGTATTTCATAGCTGATGTATATCAAACCACAAGCATTAAGAACAGGGATTGACAAGATGTGTGATCTTCTTCTTCAAAATAAAGAAAATAAAAGAAAACAAAATATAATAAATATACATTTAAAAAGAAAACAGAATCATGAGAGGGAAAAATAGTCATATATAGTATTTCATGCTTACTATAAAATGAACCCCATATATCATTACTCCCATTCATTTCAACCTATCTCCCCCCATTTTCTCCAGTTGCAGAAAACTTCAAATATTTATTCATTTCTTGTCACTTTCAGCCAAAACCATGTCCACCACAGAACTTTCAGACCCTCGCAAAATGTACAAGAAGTCATTCCACTGGAGGAATGATTCAACCGAGATAGATGTTTTTGAGGCAGCACGATATTTTTCCAGCTGTGGAGCCAATGAAGTTTCGGACTTTGGCACAACCTTGGGACATAAGGTGACTGCCCCAAAAACAGCTCGAATAAGCCTAGACAGGCCTAGCGCAAGAAATTTAATTTCGTCGCAAACTTATGTAATGGAAAAGAAAACCTTGAAAGAGAAGAAAACCAAGCAGCCTGGCTCTCCAGGGGGTAAGCTTGCTCATTTCTTGAATACACTATTTAATCAGGCTTCATTAAAGAAGAAGAAAGCGAAAAACGGGGCAAAAATGACAAAGGATGAAGAAGAAAGCCCTGGTGGAAGAAGGAAAAGAAGAAGCAGCATCAGCCATTTTAGAACATCAAGCAAAACTACAGATTCTAAGTCCTTTTATTCATCTGCGGATTCAGGTTTTAGAACACCTCCTCATGCAAATACTCCCACAAAATCATATAAAGATTTAAGAAACTTATCAGATTATAAGCAAATTATTTCTGTTCAAAAACTCAATGCAACTGTCAAAAGTGATTACTCTGCTGCATGGTTGGATGAGAAATTCAAGGTGAGCAGCAATGGATATTCAGAGAAGAAGTGGGCTGATAAGTATCCATTAGAAGAAAATGAATTCAGAAAAAAATTCAGTGATGCTGATGATGGGGCAGAAAGTGATTCCAGTTCAGACCTGTTTGATTTACCAAATCATGAGTTGGATTTTTATTCAAGTGACCTGCCAGTGTATGAAACTACCCATATTGACAACATCAAGAGATCAGCACCAATTTCCAGCATAGGCAAATTATGATCATCCACTTCTTTGGTAAGGTGAGCCTATACCCCAATCCACGGTATCAGAATGAAGAACGAAAATCAAAACTTGAAAATAATGTTCACCGTACTCTCTAACGTAATTTGTACATTGATGATGTATAATATTCAGTGCACATTTAGCACACAGTATGTAACACTGTCGAGTACTACTACGAAAATGTAATCTCTCTTGTAAGATTTGTCTTGATCTTTCTTATGCTTGGAATGGCTAGAAAATTAGCTAGTGATCTTTGTTTAGATCAGGCTGTACATTCTGTTTTCTTCTTTTTCCTTGTCCAAAATTGCCCATAGACTTTTTTCTCTTTGTGTACAGTTTAGAATGTCTGCCTGTCTTTTTCCATTTTTTATCCCTTCTTTAATTACCTTTAGTGATTTGTCATTGAGTGCAAGATCAGCACTACTAAAGTTTGATATAATTGTGCATAATTAGAAATTTCCTAAATTTCGTTAATGGAGAAGAGAATTATATCATCACCCATGTGATCTATGACTTTGTGATACATGAATAATGACATATATAGAGTTTCATGATTGTTATGTTGTGCGGTCGACATTCACGTCGTAAGCTCTTAGTTCAGATAAGGTCAGATGCAAAAAAGTCATTATCACAAGTATCTGTTTAATTATGTCCAGTACCGTCACACAATTTTTTGACGTTCAAAAGTTATTAACTCTATTATCATCAGAAGGCATAAAACACCTCTCTCTAATTCATGCGAGGGCTAATTAACAATCCGCAAAGAGTTAGAAACCTTGGTCATCACTGATGAAAACTACATACCCGGATCCTATAGAAAAGTATTATGCTACATGTACATGATTTTTTCACACAATCTGGCGAGATCATGTTTCTTCACATCATACTATTTTCAATCTGTGACTATCACAATATGGGTCACATTTGTGTGCAAAAAGTACCTAAATTTTGCTAATGGAGAAAAGAATTATATCATCACATCCATGTGGTCTTTGACTTTGGGATATATGAATAATGACATATATAGGCACTATTAGAAAATGTAAGATTAGCAATAGAATTTTAGTAACAGAACCAATTATGTTACTATTAGCAACTGAATAGTAACGGAGAGCAAATTGCCATGAAATTAGTAACGGAATCGTTTTGTTGCTACTTTTTCGTTACTAATCCGTTACTGAATAGTAATAGAAAAAATTTATTACTATTAGCAACAGAATTAGTAACGGAATCACTTATGTTGTTAGTTTTTCATTATCAATCTGTTACTAAATAGTAACGGAAACAATTTGTTACTATTAGTAACGGATTGCCAACAATTTCGTAACGAATATGGTTATGGAAAAATTACAATAACATACTTTATATAAATTATAGAGCAACATATTAATAAAGATATATAGTAGCATAGTGGTTGAGATTTTACTCACCAACTACCACAACTAGAGTTCAAATCCTCACAAGAGCAATAGGGGGAATTATTTTCTTTCAAAATTCTAGTCCACAATTAGTAACGGAATTAGCAACAAAAGTTTGTTGTTAATTGGTAACGCTTTTATCCGTTGGTAATTTAGTAACAACTTTCTCTGTTACTAATTTGGTAACAGAAAACTAAATCTGTGACTGAATTAGCTACCATGGAATCAAAAGGGATTTAACATCAGAACGTTTCTGTTACTAACAGTCCATTAGCCACAAGATTGACTCGTTTAACAATGGAAATTTCTGTTATCAATCGTACATTTTCTTGTGCGGAGAACTTCAAGATGTTGTTTTGTGTGGTCGACATTCACGCGCGTAGTAAGTAATTAGTTCATATATAAAGTTAGATGCAAACGTCGTGAACATGCTGTCTCTCTTCTTTAATTATGTCCAGTGACAAAATTTTTTGACGCTCAAGCAAGCTATATATTACCACATTAAACACCTATATCTAATTCATGATTATGTATATGCTAATATTACGAAAACAAAACAATTATTGAAATAATTATGAGACTAAATATTCAACTTGTGACATGATGAGTTTGCTCATGAAAATGATGAATGAATGCCGAAATGCATGTGCCCTTCAGACCAAGTACCACTCAAGTTGAGGGGCCAACCTTACAAGTCAATTAAGTCACCAGTAAAAGTAAAACCTGCATAAACGAATTAAATATTTCTCTGAAACTTTATAATTATAATTATTTTTTAATAAAATAGCTTAAAAATTTTCTTTGACAATTATGTCGTCAAGGGTTTTTTGTTGTTATTTGTTAATAACACTCATTTTTTTAAATGAGAAATAATATGTGACTAAAAACAAAAAAAAAATAAATAAAAATAAAAATAAAAATTCGGACTATAGCACACTACAAAAATAGTAAAGCTAAATAGGATAATTCTTTCTCTCTTTCTTTCCTTTGCTTTCTTTTTACTATTTTTTGTAATTTATTCATATGATTATTAAAGAATTAAAATGATTGCAATTGTTCTTGTTAGCTTTGACATGCTTTTTCATCTTTCACTTGTGTACTATGAAAAATACAATAAGTAATACATTTGTGTTTAATTAGCCATTGATCCGAATTGTTGGATCATAAGTCAAAAGAGAGCGAGTGTTTGTTCTTGTTCAGATAGAGAAACTGTGCAAGTGAGATGTTGATGAAGTGTTCAGTGAACTTGCCAATTTCCCCTTAGATGTTGCTATTTACAGACTCTGAGAATATTAGAATAAGTGGATTAGTCCGTTTATTAATAATTTGGCCGTAATTGCTTTTCCTCCATACTCCGCATTGCTAGTGTAGCGACATCGCACATATCATATACCACTAGCCATTAAACTGTTAATTGTAGAGCTCAAGGTGGACGGCCTCAATACATTCAAACTAATGTTTAACGGAATTAGTAAGGCTTTCCTTTGAAACAGATATTGTATGTAAGGATTTCTTTTGAAATAGATATTGTATCTTATAATTTTTAATAGAAAAATCTGTGTTACAAATGCCTCACTTTGGTGTGATGGACCATCTAGATATATTTCTTTGAAGTTGTTTGATTCTCTTTATTCGAATACATTATAATCTCACATACCACTGGTTTGACAACTGCTCATTTATAATAATAAATTTTAAACTTTTATTAAATCTAGACCATTTATTTTACATTATTATAATTTAATTTGTATAAATAGATTCAAGCAGCCATTTTAACTTCAGTGTAGGTCAGGTTATTTTTATTTTACATATATTTCATTAATAAATAATGACTTAAGATTTTGACGGGTAAAACTGAGCATCCACACACATTTATAAATCTACGTTTGATAGAGGTCTCGACAATGTCGTTGTAGTATAGTGGTGAGTATACCCGCCTGTCACGCGGGTGACCCGGGTTCGATCCCCGGCAACGGCGTTTTTGGTTTAAGTTTTCATCTTTTTAACCAAAATTGCTACTTTACCTATGTACGATTTAAGTTCAAAACGAAAAGATAGCAGTCTGGGAATTGGCGCCGCCGGTTCCACTATATCATTCCCGCCATTCTCTGTCTCCGCCCGCTCTCTCGTCGATCTCTCACTCTTGTGAAATCAAAATTCATATACGCAGAAAAATTGGGCCGAATCAATGACCAAAAGCAAGGAAGAGAAGCCGGACGGTCTGGAAATTATATCAATCGGAAAAATATACTGTGGTCCGTGGGGGAAGAAATACTGGAGCTCATCTCGGGTTCTATTCTCTCTCTATTAACCATGTTCTTATATTTATATACATTACTGACTGATGTGTGCACTTTATTTTGAAATTTGTTTGGTCCTGGAGCTAGTAGTCATTCTTCCTTTTTTTTTTTTTTTGGGGGGGGGCGGGGTAGCTTCAATTTGGTTTTCTGGTATGCCTATAGAATTCGGGTTGTATGTCTGAAACTAATGTTCTTTGTTTTATTGCTGGGATCCTGAGCTGCTTTTTCTTTTGATCGTGGAATAATGAAGACATAGCTTCAAGTTCGGTTTTTTGGTTCGTGTATAAAAATTCAGGTTATGGAATGATATAGTCCTTATGAGTGCTTGAACTCTGGAAATTTGAACAATTGAGTGTATACTGTTATTTATTTGAGGTTGCGAGTCAGGGAATACATAGTATGATAGTGTAACTATGATTGGATAATTTCGTGATTGCTTATTTGCAAATGGTGACTGAATGTATGTAGGTGTTGACAATTGGCTGTTGAGAATCTATGTGAAGAAGTTGAATTGTTAGCAGCAGTAGGTCAAACTTAAGTGATGTGCCATTGAAACGCTAGTATTAATTGGTGATAGGTATAGAGTGTACGATAATTATTGGATAAATTTATGTTGGTAAACTAGTTGTTTCCAAAATAGGAAAAAGCTGAAGCCTAATGGATTTGTAGAATAAAAGACATCCATACAATAGAATATAGAAAAGAGGGAAAGAAGAAATCCTATCAAATATAAAAATGATCTCTTTTCTGATGAATAACCATCTCCATTTGAAGAAGCACAAGGATCATCAGAATGAGATACTCAATATATATAAAGTGATAAACAATGTTGTTCTGATTACCTGGCGAACTTGCAGAGTTGACTAGTCTTGAGAATCAGTAGTGCTTAAAACTTTGATTTCTTTACTGGAAGAGAAACTGCATGTTTCTAATGGCTAGAAATAGGTTTAGAACTCAAGAGTGTGTGTCATAGTTTCAAGAGCTTCAGGTTTCTACTTTATTAAGTTGTTGCAGCATAAGTGCATAACTTGAATGACTGCCGACCTTCACCCAGAAAACAGAAATAACAATGGTGAGGAGAGCTGATGAAGGAAATGGCACATTTAATGTAGTTAAGGAAGAACAAATACTCTTGAAATTTCCTCTTAAAATAAGGAAAAATGAAGTAAAATGACCTAAAGACAAAGTTTATATTGATCTAATCTAAAGGGACCTATGGCTCTACTGGGAATCTTCTCCTTACATTTTAACCGGTAATCATAACACTACAAAAGTACCCTTTAGTTCTAGTTGACAGAAGAAATTTAACTCATAGCATCAATAGCTAAATATCTCAGGAAAATAAAAAATAAACCTTAATTTTTTAGGGATTCATCTATGTAACTTAAACAGGCTATATTTCGTTTCCAGCCGACTTCACTGCACTACCGATACCTCTATGATAGAAGATAGTACTATGAAATGAATGAAAGTCTCTGTGAAGAATCACACTTATGCTATACATGGGACTGGAACGTTGATATACAAAATATTTCTTAGGGCTCTAAACAATTCAAAGGTATAAGGCTCATTGGTCTCAGAAACTCTCGCTATACTTAATTTTGTAATGCAACATTAGAAACCTAACATGGCAGCTTCTACGATTATATGGAAAATTGCTTGAAAATCATTATTAGTTTAATCTCAGGGATATCCTAGAAATTAAAACTAGCATAAGTTTGAACATTGAAATTGGTTTACAACTAATGATCAGTTAAGACAAATTGGTGCAAGCAATAGCAAAAGAGGCCATCTGGATTCCTTATAACCGTAAATTCACAAGTCTGAAATCCATAACTGGCTTCTGAAAACCCCATCTCAGATGTGCTGGAAGTGCTGGAAAATCGCTCCGAATGTCAACATGTTATTGGTGTCTGGGATCAGGTTGTGGATGTCTAGAATTAGATTGACAAGGAAGCCTATCGTCTTTAATGCTGAAATCTTTTCACTGAAGCCTGTCAAATACCAGCTAATAATGATTAAATATTTGAAATTCGCCTATGAAAAGGTATTAAAAAACGAAGAGAATACTAAATTTATTTTGTACACGGTGGGTTCTGTTTTTCTTTTAATATTATCAGGTGCATATTTGTGCAAAATTTGCAACCGGTTTATGGAAACTTCCATTATCTTAATCTGGTTAAAATGAGGATGTGGGACGCCTATATTTATAGATACAGAATGTAGAAATATCTTGAGTAAAGATACAAGTTATTCCTTGGTAGGGACTAGGGAAGATAATTATGGATCAATTATTCTACAAACAAGGAAATTGCATCTGAGATGGATAATTAATTTCACAGATGCACGGATGTTTGTGTTTTGATCTCTGTGTATGTGTGACTGTGTGAGGGAGGGAGGGGGCAGGACGAGACTGAGGTCCATACTTGTCATCCTGGCTGTTATTATCATTAATCTCATCCCAATGCACAACCGGATTTGCTCTTAATATAGTTAAATTAAATTAAATTTTTGCCTAAGGAAAGAATTTCTCAACATTTAGATTCAAAAACTTTTCTTTTGAAGCATGTTGATTTGAATAGTTGGAGCCTTCTCTGTTGTTATGTGTTTTATCAATTATCATATATCTGTTTATGGCCTTCATATTTGCTAGTTTTTTTGTTACTTTGCAGGGTAAGGACCGCTATCCTTATCCTGTTGGGTACAAGACCCTGCGAACACTGAATGGGGTTACCTACAAAATGGAAATTCTTGAAGGTCTTAAAGGACCATTGTTTACGGTGAATAGACATCTTAACCACATCAAACCTACATTCATGCAGCTTTTGACTGCACAGTTGGTTAATACTTAATGTTGAGATTTGCAACCTCTGTAGATCATGTCTCCCGATGGCAACTCATATTCTGCACAAACTCCAGATATTGCATGGGAGAGCTTTCAGAAGAAAGGTTGTCCCGGTAGCAAGTTGTTGCATGGGAAGAGGTTCACATGTAAGATAGATGGTGTGGAGGTAGTCATTTTGCCTTCTCTTAATCTTCTTTGCCATTTAGAATGAATCCTTGTTGCTTTTTGTAATACCGGTTTGAAAATTCGTCTTAATATACTTCTTATCCTCTGGTTAAAAAGCCGAAACAAAAATGCTAGGGATGTTAAAGTGACAAAGGATCCTGCAGCCATGCTTTAATTCTGGTACTAGTGCAAGCGAAGAATCCTTTTGAAATATGTCTATCAGAAACTTTCGTAGTGTTGTGCTACTCGTTGATGTAGATGCATGCATGTTTTGTTTATTGTCTCTGAATACATTTTCCTTTTATTGTCTAGGCATTGTTCTTTCCCTTCTTTATTTTAACATGCTGTTTTATTTCTACTTAGTTGTTCATGTACAAGTTTAAATATTTGCTAAAGTTCACTAGAAATATACTGTAAAAGATCCTGCTGTTTTCTATAACCAAGTTCTGGATTTTCCTTGAGCAATGTACTGAAGGGGCACAATGATCGAGTTGCTAATTGTTGCACTTCTTTTTAATATAATGTGCAGTTTTTTGGATTCAAAAATGCATTTGTTCAGAGGTTACTCAGAGAATTGGTAGCAAATGTCAATGGAACTTCAGAACAGAGATCGTCACAATCTAACCTCGATATTGAAGCTGCAGTGAACGAAATAGAGTGCAGAGAATCAAGTAAACATCTTGACATGCTGCCGTACTTGGCAAAGCCACGGGTTACGGGGAAGAGAAGTAGGAAAGAGAAAATTATAAATGTTAAGCATCTCAATGAGGAAAATTTTAAACATCAGTCTAGAAATTGTATGGAGAATGCTGATACTTCAAATTCTAGGCAAAGGGATCGAGCAAATTGCCATGGTGGCAATCCTTGTTCTACTTCTGCTGCTTCAAGTAAAGTCTGTAGTTCTATTACTATCCCAAGCGTTAGAAAAGGACCTAACTTGGCAGCCATGGTTGAGAAGGAAAATGATCCGTTATCAGCAGAAAGAGGACTGCAGTCAGATGCTTTAAATACTTCAGATCACCTTCAATCAGTAGGTCTATTCCACCAAGAAAGAGAACATGTTAGTTCTGAAAATCATTTCAGCACGGATGCTGACAACTTGCCAAAAGTCGAAGAACTTGTGAGCTTATAAAGCACTCTTCTTGTGGATATATGCTAAATTCCTCTTTTGTATTGATTTTTGTTTATCCTTGTTTTGTGCAATTTTCATTGATCTTTCTTCATCCATTATTGTTTCTAACCGAGTTAGGACCACAGACTACTTTTGTTTCTGATGCATTTTGCTTTTCCAAGATCGATAGCATACCCACAAGATACATATACTGAATGCTTAAATATGCATCCCTTGCCTGCTTATTTACAGATTTACATGTGAAGTTAGTAAGTACTAAATAAGCTAAGCTTATCAATATTTACTTACAGCCAAATTGGTCAAGAACTTCCAAGGTTCATCTGTTAAATATCTCAATACGAGAAGAAAAAGGTGGTATAACATTATCACAGCATGACAAGCCAAGAGTCGATGTTGTGGATTGTTGTATTCCTGACACTTTGGATGCTGCCAGAGGTTATACATCTCTTATCATTATGTTTTCATTTGCATGTGCTAAGATATTTTGCACTCTAATGTCACTTCTAGAGCTTTAACAACCCGTGGCACCTCGTCTCACTGGACAAGTTTATGGGTAAGTGATACTTATAGCCTTTTTGCAGATAGTTTTTCCAATTCTGTTCCAAATGAACGTGCCAATGTAAATGTTCCTTGCAATGCCGGAGAAGACACATTTGTCCCTGCTGTAGCCATTTCAGAGGTTTTGTTAACTGATTCGCTTCTGGAAGATGAAACATGTGCTTCAATTGCAAACTCTGAAAAGAGTGATATTGATTCACTTGGTCAAGAAATAGCAAAGTCAATGATGTCAGTTCTTCTCCCCCGAGCACTTCCTTTGCTGAAGACATTCTCAAGAAAGAAAAAGAAGAGTATGAAATCTTCAGAAAGTCCTCTGCATAGACAGGAGGGAAACAATATAACCATTGGTTTTGATGATGCATCAATTGGTATGTGACCCACTGACTAATCAAAGCTCGAGTGTCAATGTTTATGATCATTATCTGGAACAGTTGTTTCATCACATGTCCATTGTGATTTCTTATGCATTACTGGTAAAACTATTTCCTCTAATTGGGTTCAGAACTTTCTTGCAAAGTAGCAGAGACAGATCTCAACAAGAACTTAGATTTGGAAGGAGAGAAAGAAAAGGGGAATATTACCTGTCCAGGCTATGGTTCAATGGTCTCAACTTCCAGAACTACAGAATCTGTGGTTCCTGATAGTTTTGATAGCAATGGAAGTACACACACTTCCATCGATCATCATGATATGTTTCCAGATACTGCCAAAGGTCACAAAGATTTGTTTCGGTTGAACAATTATGACCATCAGACCGTGGATCAGCCTGTTTGTGTTGATGCGGAAGCAGAGTTACCAGTCCAACCCACTGAAGCAAGAGATCAAGAAATAAATTTGCAATGTGAGCTGCAGATGGCTTCATATGAGCACCATCAAGAAGGTGAGATTCCATATTATTTGCCTCTGTTAGCAGACCTATTCTATTTTAAAACAGAGTCTCCACTGCTCATTTTCTAAAATCTATTTCTATTTCAAAATAGAAATTAATTGCTTACATGGTCTCAATGTGTCGGGTAATAAGACTTTGCTCTCTGATGTGAATTTTTTTCCTTTTGATTGGTGAAAAAATGTACTGTTGTCAACATTGGAATGAGATCTATAGTCTCACAAATGTTAAACTGAGTTTGCTGGATTTCTTTGTGTTCCTATCTTTAGTGTACATAAAAAGAGTTCGTACATGAAAGTTGTTCCCTATTCTTTTCCCCCATTTCTATTAGGACATCTTAAATATTCAAGAGTCACAACATGAAGAATTTTAAGACAAACTTAATAGATTCTGAAGGATATGTAAGATGGCTATTTTAATGAGGTTATTATACAAAGGATTTCTTTATTCTGCATGAACAGAAACAAGTGGTGCCAACTTAACAGGCAAAACAAATAGTTCTATACGATCTTCGGCACGAGAAATCAGTGTCTTTTCCAAGTGTGCCGGGGTTGACTGTAAATCCACAATTGAAATGACTACCTCTGATGCAACACAAATAAGATGTGCCCCTCTCACTGAACATACAATCTGCAGAGATTTCAAAAATGTTTGTTCCACCAAGGTACATGTTCTTTATCGGGATACCTTTAACCATCAAATTACTAAAACATTAATTATGAAACCGATATTGAACTTACCTTTTTATGCCTACAGAAACGGCAAGCTAATTTCACGAGACAGTTTCACAGTGATACAGATGCTGACTCTAATAATTCATATTCATATCTCCAAATCCCAACAAGTTGTTACGCAAATGTTACTGAAGACAAGGAAATGAAAGATGCTCTGAGGTTAAATTTTCTGGGTGATTTGAATTTCGATGATAAGCCTCAGGGTCTTCTGAGACGAGTTGCAAGCTATAATCACCCTATGCCAATTTCAATGGTGCTGCTGAATATAAAAGAGAATGAAATTTACATATGTGCTCTATGTGGCTTCCTGGAGCAGGAGATTACCCTCTTTGTCTACAAGGCACCAAAGAATGGAGAGAAAATGGGAGTCCCTTCATCTATTGGCCATGCATCAATAACATTGCCCTTTTACAAGGATGCACTTGGTAGAGATGTAAGATATTGATTTCATTGATTACCTGCAGCACTCGATACTCTTTCTTATTGAGCTTATATAATAATGTCCTTTTTGTTTCTCCCCCCAGATTATAGTAGACAGTTCTAGATTACAGTTCACTCCAGATGGACAATCTCTTGTCTTATTAAACAGCATTAAAACTCCGTACTGCAGGTTTTTGTTAATCTTGTCTTTTCTTGGTTGCGATGGTTCTACACAACTACACCCAAAACTTATGGATGATTCACTAATTTTTGTTTGTCGCAGGGAGTGTAAACTGAATTGTTCTTGCCCGTGCTGTAATTCAGAATTCTCTGAGAAGAATGCAGTAAAAATTGTGCAAGTACAAAATGGTTATGTTACAATTAAGACTATACTGAGAACAGCAGAAGATGTGTGTTGTTTATTAGTTTGTGAACCTAGTTTTCTTCTTGCTGCTGAGGAGGGAGGGAAGCTGAACCTGTGGGTCATGAACTCTATTTGGAGGTGATTTCACATGTCCAAGTTTTTATAATGTTTGGTATGATGGAAGATTTATTTTACTAACAAGATTTGAATAAACCTCATTCATTTCTACATTTTGTTTCATAATGCTGGTACCACTATAAGAATATATGCCTGCCAGTTCAAGTCATACTGTGACATTAGTTCTGACATGCTTTCATTTGAGTTTCTCGTTGTTACAAAATTTCGTCCCTTCAAAGCCCAATTCCTGTGTACTCTATTGCTATCAAATTCTCTTGCATTTTTCATTGCTCAGTATAATTTCTTTCTCAACTTGCAGTGCACAGAAAGAGGAAAGCAATTTGCCTACACTTGACTGTATGCTTCCTTGCATCGTAGAGTTGAAGAGAATTCCAAAGTCAACAGTTTTAGTTGTTGGTCATAATGGCTTTGGAGAATTTGGCTTGTGGTATGTAGCTATTCCAACAGTAGGATTTGACTGGCTCATGCTTTATCCAACATTACAGAAAGCTTAACATATCATTAAGAAGAAATAAGATGGGGTTGACTCTCGACATTCCTAATCACCATAACATTAATTTTTTTAAAAATTTTTTACAGAAGATATTGTTGAAATATCATCTGGCCCTCTCTTTCAATCAGAACTTAAGCCTACAAATATCAGTTTGACTAACCGATTTCATATTAGAATTTGACCTAAAAATTATTTAATTGCAGTGATTTAGAAACAATTTATGCTTGCTGATACGCAGGATTCCAGAATTAGATTGCATGAATGCCACTTGAGAAGATAAATCTGTTTTTCCCTTAATAATACATGGAAATCTTTTGCCAAGTAAACCTTTTTGTGTGTCTGTATCTTGATTTAGTTAAAGACTGCAAATGTACTTTGCTATTCGTTCTTACAGTTTTTTTCCTGTGTTTGTCACATTTTATACTGTAAGTTAATTTCTTGGCCGATGGCTTCTCTTTCTATTTTCTACAATGACATTCATGTACCACCTGTTTTCTTTTGTCTCTGTCTCTCTGTTGTTTAGTGCTCTTACAGATGACATCTATATGTATTCCTTCTTTTTCTCAAAAGAAATGGACCAAATATAAAGAGAGGGATTAGTGACTATGTAGCTAAGCTTCTGTTTTTCATTTTCTCCATATTCCTGTACCATACAGTGTTCAACATTTTGTGCAGGGACATTGAGAAACGCATTCTGGTGTCAAAGTTTTCTGCGCCAGGAACCTCTGTTTTTCAGTGTGTTCCCATTGGTATGTTTAGATGGCAAAGCAAAGGAGAGCGCAATTCCAAAGAGCTCATTGATGAAATCATGGATGTAACAAAAATGTGGTTTTCAGTAATAGGTGGAAGCCAGGTTCTTCCAATGCAGAATACAGATGTGGGCATCTGGCTTCTAATCTCTACTTCCTCAGATCCAGATTCTCAAGGTTGTCAATCAAGTGGCAAGCAGCAAGCAAACCAAGCAAGATGCTGGAAGCTCACTTTATTGGTGAAAAACATGATGATCATTGGAAGTGCTCTGGACTCAGGGTATTTGATCTTTTATTTTTAATACAATCCGGGACCTATCCTTGGCACGCTGCAACCAGTCATTAGTGGTTCCTTTTTCCTTTTTCCTCAAAAAATGTTTTTTAAGTTACCCTGTTATCTTTCTTTAGATGCTGTGAAAATTCTGTTCAATTATCTCATGCTTTTTGGTAACCTGTATTTGCAGGGCTGCTGCAGTTACATCGGTGGGTCATGGAATTATTGGTAGATGTGATGGACTGGTCTACATATGGGAATTATCAACAGGAATTAAGCTTGGAAACTTGCATCACTTCAAAGGTATACTTTTGTTTCAATTAATTGTTTTCTGGAATATGATAAAGTTGCTGCTAGTAGTGAACTATTTGCGCCTCTGAAGGGCATGTCTGAAGATGGAAATGCTTTACAGACTTTGCAAAAGTTCATTCAAGCTTTACAGGGACAAATGTGAATCATCAAGTATATTTTGAACCAAATCTGAGGACTTACCTAAGTAGAAGGATCAACTCCAAAACTTTTTCTCTTTCTTTTTTTCTTTTTCTTTTTTTGGGTTGGGGGGGGGGGGGGTTTCTATTGCAAAAACACTTGTATAATGAACTCTTGTAAATAGAAACCACCATTTTCCGTATTTATAGCTGACTTTCGGGTATCGTGTGTTGCCACCGACAAT
The DNA here is from genome assembly GCA_963692815.1 of Nyctanthes arbor-tristis. Taxonomy (NCBI): domain Eukaryota; kingdom Viridiplantae; phylum Streptophyta; class Magnoliopsida; order Lamiales; family Oleaceae; genus Nyctanthes; species Nyctanthes arbor-tristis. Next base: position 19,930 of record CAVNYN010271159.1, read on the forward strand.
ACAGACTCTGGTGCTATAGCTATTGCTAGTGAAGGTGAATTGCTAGTCTATCTGCAAACTTGAAAGTGTTTCGTCAAAAGATTCAACAGGTATCAACTTGTAGTTCCTTTTTAATATGGTAAAAGCATTGCATAGCCTTTATCACTGCATCCTTTATTGATTTTGGCTGCACCATGTATCACTACTTTTGACAGTTGATCAGAGTTACCTTCTGGGCGGTCTCCAGATATTGCGTGGTGTAGAGGTTTCGGCATTTCGCAAATAGCAACAAAAGCTGTTAGATAAAATTGTAGTGTTGAAGGAAATTTACATGTAAAAATTATATATGGGGTATATGTAGGTTAGTATGGCCCTTTTTTTTTTAACATATTCTGAGCAGCATTTTAACCAATCAATTCTTCTTCCCATGCCAATTTGA
>CAVNYN010271161.1:0-51109 GCA_963692815.1 Nyctanthes arbor-tristis
GCATGTGTATCTCTCTCTCTCTCACCCCCCCCCCCCCCCAAAACCATGATTTTTATCAACTCCTAATCTGCTTTCCAGCAGAATCATTTCCGAAATAGTGGCACGTTTTGTACTTAAACTTACGTGACTTAATAACAATAATAATATAAAGTTACAAAAAAAAAAAAAAATCTCCTCTGCCCAATACTGCCACCTAACTTAACAAAAACTTGCCATAAGCACAAATTTAATTGAGCTATATAATAAAAAACATATATTGCCAGTACTTACTTTGAGGTAGACGTCAATTGCTCGATATAATCCATCGTGGAGCGTGCGTGCATGTGCTGGTAAAGATTCTGCGACGGCTATGAATTTATTAAGTTTGAGGTTTGCATCAGGTGCAATTTCAGCCAGGTAATTGTCCACTAGTTTAGAAACTTTGAAGAGTGCAGTTTGCGAGGGTGAAGGAGGACTATCAGATTCAAACAGTGAGCCTTCTTCCATATCTTCGTCGCTATCATCCAGCTGAGAAAAATTAACCAGTATTCTGTGTACAGTATCAACATCAAATAAAGTATCTCCAGCATGACGAAATGAAGGAATCAAAAGATCATCAAGAGTGGCTATATCTAACTGGGAACCTATCCGCCTCTCGAGATCGAGCCTGCAAGAAACTGCACAATCAAGCATCACTGCACTTCTTAACATGCCGAAAAGGAAGCTTATAGGAACAGCAAATTTTTCAACAGGCAAGAGGCTAACAATTGTCTCGACTACAAGTCTTTCATGAGCACTAGTATCAGATCCCAGGTCTACTTTTGGCTGAGTAGATTGATTCCATAGATTGGATTTCTTTATCAACTCCTTTTGTGCATAAGTTACAAGTGATGCCCCAATACTTTCTGGCCTGACCCCACGGCATTTCATGGCTGTAATAACCCTTTGATACAAATCTACACGAAGAACTGAAAGATCCTCAATCCACCAGTCTCCTTCAGACTTGGCTTGCTTACTCATGTGAAGTCTCCCTGAGCTACTATACTCTAAGCGTGAAAAACTTGATGCAATTTGCTCCACACAAGCTTTGGAAGCGATTGCATCAATGCATCGAGTAACAATTTTCAGCTCATCTGCTAGTGGAAGTAGGTTTTCACATTGTCGGAGGACTTCAACACACATTTCAAGGTTTTTGCATACAACACTCTCCAGATATTCTTCGGCTCGAGAACCAAGATTGTTCTTTGAGTATTCCTCAGTCATTTCAAGGTAATCGGATATGCAACATAGCTGAGCAACATTTGCAGCTGTAATCTCAAAGTTGACCCCATAACAGAATTTGGCTGCTAGTTCGAAGGCCTCAGCACCTCCTGGTAGGCTAAGAAGCTCCATCCTCGATATATCAGACTCACGATGTTCTGCCACCAATTTCCGAATTCGGCCACTGCGGGAGACAAGAGGGAACTGCAGATAATGATAATCATGAATGTAATCAGAATTTTTATGATGTCATGGATCTGAGATGTTTATACACAAAATTTCATGCGTGCTGCAAATGAAAATATGGGCTACCACATTAGACTAGAGCACGCTCACATGCCAGTAATCAGTGAATTGAAAAAACAAAAAAATGACTTCTCGACAGCTCAAACTAACCAAAAAATAACTTTAGAATAAAAAAATAAAAAGACTAGCAAGACAATTTCTTCAACTAGGAGGACCAATACAGAGAGAGTTCAACGGGAATAGAAAACATGTGTGGAAATTACCTTATGCAATGAAAAAGTGCCACCATCTACTTCCACAGTAATATCACTTGGAACATCGTGAAATACCCTATCAGAGACAATACCAGTCAGCAGTTATAATAGTAACAGAATTTTGGGAATGCCAAAAGAAAAAGGAAATCTACACATGTTTCAGTTTTCCAGCATCATATTGATGCCAAATATTACCCAGAGAAACAGAGTACAGAAGATGATAATCAATAATCAAACATGCATCGTGCTTTATGGCTATTTCAGCATATAATTTATGCAGAATTTGTGCTTTAGGACTTGAGGTATACATTATATCTGAGACTCTTACTCATATTCAAACTCCATAGAGTGGAAAATTTAGGGGGAAAGAAACTTTTAAAGCATCACTTATTTTCAACACATTCTTTCTCTAACACTTGAAATTCCATTGTGAAATTTTAGCGAGTCTTTTCCTTCGAGTGTATGACTTTTCATGAAATTTTAAAACTTCAGATATTGAGTAAGAGTTTCCAGCATCAACACAATTTGCAACATCCTCCAAAAAATAGCTTATCATTGACCAAACTCCATGCTCAAGGATCCAAGGACATGAGTATATAGACAAAATCTTATGGAACAACAAAAAAGTGCAAAAAAAATCCAAGGACATTATCAAAAATGGAAACATTATGATGCTGAAATGGAGTCTGCAAAAAAAATCTCCCAACAGTATAACATAAAAAATCTAGGCTGAATTCTCATTGCACTTAGGGACAACTACATAAAAGACAAATCTGTTTCACTATCATGCCTGATTGGAACCTGCATCTTGTGAAAGTGCTAGGAAAAACATCCAGTGACCTTAATTTTGATTTATAGTTTTAAGACTAGGAAAGGGACTTCAGATGAGAATGAGATAATAAAAGAAGGATAATTTTGATGTATGGTTCATAGAGCACGAAAGTAAATAGGAATACTATCTCATTTACTCTACATCTCACTTATGCAAGTTTACGGATAAGACCACGTGATTATAGAAGCGTAGAGCATGGAGAAGATGAACTTCCCGGTTTCTTCAAGCAAGATGTGATTGATAGTTCCAATTAAGAGGAGGCGGACAGCTTTCAATAGGCAACAGAGCTTTAAGATTGGAATGAGTTTAGGAATATATCGCTCATAGGGATCAATTAAGACAACCAACTACAAAGAATTTCATCTCCAGTTGGTTCATATGTGTGAGAAGAAATATGAAGTTCAAGCGGCAAAATGCATCAAAGGATTATTCTCTTGAAGTTTCCAAATCAACTAAGAAGCAATAAAATTCTATGTCCACAAACTTTGCCTGCATATGCATACTCAAAACTTCCCTTGCTTTCCTCCTTGCTTTCACTTTCTTTGTGTGATGCAGTCGAAGCAACTATAAGAAAACTCTTCGAAAAATTGCAGAAAGCTGGAAAGCAACAGCTTGCTCACCAAGTGCCTACTCAAGTAATGAAACACATGAATGGCACAAGAAAACAGCATATAATACAGACAGAAAAACCAACAAACCAGTATCAGAGAAAGAAGAAAAGACATGTAACAAAATCGAGGCCAGTAAGCAAGGAAGAAAACAATTTAAGGGGGGCAAAAATAAAGAAGAACAAACCATTCATTGCACCGCTGCCGCGCGCACTTGGCCAGTGGCAGCTGGTGGTGACGCTTGTCCATGGCGAGAGGAAATTTTGCAACTTTGTGAGATAGAAAGCAAGAAACTTGGTTTCAAGTTAATCAAGCCAAAAAAGAAAATAGACAGTGCCAGTAAGGGATGTGGAGTTTTTTCAGTCATTTTGTCAAACATTTAGTATTCAAATCCCCTCCAAAACATTGGGCCTCTTTTGTGGGTCATATATTTCAAAAACATCATTATTTTTTTCGTAATATCTACTAAGTTATGCAGATAAAGGGGCGTAAATACAGGAAAATACGTGTAACTTTTGTTTATCTTCATCAAAGTCAAGGACAGATTGAAATATATACAGGAGAAAAAGCAGAGAGGCCAAAAGAAGAAAAAGCGGGAACAGTCGTTATTCTGTTTTGACATATTTTACCCTTTGTTCCCTCAATTTTAATCATTTGCCCTTTCTTTAACCTTTTACTTTTTATTAAATATTATTATATTATCCCATAAATTGTCTTTTTTCAAAAACTGTTGCTTTCAAAAACTATTATCCCATAAACTGTCTTTTTCCAAATACTATTGCTTTTTCGTAATCTTTCGTAAATGTAGAACCTTCGTGAATATCATTCTTCAAATTTTCTGATTTTTGCTTCATATTTTAAAGATTATCGAGATTGTTCACCCTCTCATGGCTTATAAGACGATTGCCCTGATTTTTAACATGCAAAAAAAGTTTCTCTATACTAATCACCTGATTTATACGGTTTTTCAAGGTCCATAGGAAAACAGAGAAAGAAGAGAAACTAAAAAGAATATATTGATAGATTGCGAAGGTTAAAGTTCGACTTATCCGTCTCATCTATTGCTTCACTTGTCTCAAAGAAAGTCTCTCAACAAAATTGTTTCATTGAAGCACCTTTATTATATTAAAAAGTCTATTCGAGATGACTTTCAGAAAAGTTACAAGGAATTCCCAGGGAAGAAGATGGCTATAGTTAATTTATTTATGAAGTACTCTTACAAAAAGAGAACCGAATTTGAACTATGCCAGACAGATCTTGAGAAATAGACAAGACTACTATAAATTCTTTGAAATCATACCCAACAAGTACGAGCAGTCGATGTCTTTATCTCGATCAATGGTAATTTACCAACCCAACATAAGCTGGTATTTATTCATTAAAGAAGATGTAAGAAGTAGGATATGAGAAAATGAAATGTGGTTGGAAGCCGTAAGTGACAATTAAAGATTGTTTCTACTACCAAACTCGACAAGGCACAATCTGTTACTGGGGTACGATGATTTTGAATGTATCTCCCGCATTAATAGTTTAATCAATTGGTTGGTGCTGGCAATTGTTGAATTTTAGAACTTTTTTAATTTTACCTCTTATAAATTTTGACATTTCAAAATGTAAAATAAAAATCCCTTTCGATAAAAAGTAGAATCAAAATAATTAGATTCATGTAGTCGACCTATGATAATAATTGAGTATTTTGCTTGAGAAAATAGCATAAGAAGAGGACTCCCCCTTGGCTTTTATCGAGTATAGTTAGACAATGGTGTATCTTCAATAAAAAGAATTTGGATTTATTGTAATGTAGCTAGTAGAAAAACTAAAAATTAAACATTATTTTGGAAGCCATACATGACGTATGTATATTCTTGAGATTTATTTATTAGGGATATGTGGCAATCCATAATTGATTCCTATTATCTAGAGCATAGCATATTAGTAGTGTTACAATCAATTATTAACGTATATGCTTATATTAAGTCTAAATGACTGTTCGAGATGAACATCGCAATACCCACAATCTTGAGCGTTGAATAAAGTACTATTTTAGACTAGAAACTACCTTTCTTTCGGTCATGATATATATTATCAAAGAAGAAAAGCATTACCAATCTGAGGTCATATGGTTTTCAAGAAGAGCACTACCATTCTGACTTTGCTACTCATTTGGATAAATAAATCTTTTAAAAAGTTCTTTTACTACGTAGAAAAAGCTTATTACTCTCGTGAAGCACTTTTGCGAAAAAAGCACAAAGTGTTGCACAGACCGCACACCCTTAAATTTCAGCGTATTAGACATGTGCGATTCGATAAACTAACAAGACTCCAAAAATAAAGATTTGCATAAAACCTAAGAATCAAATCTCTATTTTAGACATAAAATTTGAAAAGGACGAAAATAAAAGAAAGAAAAGTTTGAAAAAGGAGTAGATTGCAATAAAAAGTAGTTTTTGTAGTGACGGTGCCCACTTATAATTAATTTTTAAGAAATAATAATATGATTTTTATTATATAAATTATGGATCCACCACATTTGGCATGTCACGTTACAACACATTAAAAAGGTTGGGTCCATTTGTGTCCCAAATCTCTAATAATTGTGAAACCATTTAATCATATCAATATAACATCATCATGTTCCACATCCCACTCCCATTCCCACTCCCACCCCCACTGTTCCTTTTGCCTAAGTGATAACAAAAATATTATCATGCTAAGTCAAAGTCCTCTTGTCAATTGATTCTTTACATTATTGTGGACAAGCATGCTAGGTTGGGCATGATCCAAAAGGAAAACAACTTCATCGAGTGAATTCGTGATAGTAGCTCTTCTGGTATGTCTTTTTGATTTTCTGTAGATTATACTTTAATTAGAATGGAAAAAAACTTGAGTTTTTCTGTTATAGGAACCAAAATTAGATTACGTTTATTAGTATTTTGTTAGTTCTACGCGCGGTTGCTTTCTCTTGCCTTCCTATTTATTTACTACCACTAGCATATGATAAGTGACGTGCATTCGACAAAATATACTAATGGCTTCTTCAGAATTAATACCTTTACCTTGTTCTCACCATTAGTTTATATGACTTGAAAAAGAAGCCTCCTAAGGACTTAGCCTAGGTGTCATTAGTTTATATGATTTGAAAAGAGAAGTTTTAAGGACTTAGCCTAGGTGACGATGACGCTAGCAGAGTCATGAGTATCTTCCGTGACAAGGATTACTTTTTATGGTGGAGATGAGATAATGGAGTTGTGGAAGCAATAAAATCGTGCTAAGGTAGGGGGACCTTTGGAAATCCCCACGTGATTTTTTTTTTTTTTTGGGTGGAGTATCTTCTTGATGCATGCATTGTGTCTGTGTGTGTTTTTTTCCCTCTCTTGTCAGTAAATAAAAAATCTTGCATTTCAATTGTTATGAGAAATCATTTTATAAGAATCTTGCATTTCGATTGTTATGAGAAATCATTTTATAAGAGTATATGAATTGTACTTCTTTCAAAAAAAAAAAATAAAAAAAGGAGTATATGAATTGTACATATATTGGTCTACTCGATATGTGCGTGAAGTTATTTTTGTAGTGATATGGTTATTGGATTTACGTATCGGAACAACTTGTTATTTTTAAAGAGAGCATTCATTATTGCATGAGTTCTGAAACAAAAATAGTCGACAATATCTATCAAGAAACAACACTTCTAAGATTAATTAAGATTGTTGTGTGTGTGTGTATATATATATATATATAAAAGAAAATCAGAAATTGATTCTATGTTCAAACAATTTGGTCACAAGATGGAACCTTTATTTATTTATTTCTTAATAAGTGTATGAATTAATGAGATAATAATTAAATATTTTGAGTAGCTTGGGATCGGAGAATCTAAATGGAAGGTCTATCTATTGATTTTCCATCAAAATTTGACTACATATATATATATATATATACACACACACAAAACTCAAAATATAATTGGAGATGAAATTGAGGCTAACTGTAATTGCAGCCCCAACGTAACCTAAACCACATGACTAATTACAAAATAAATAATAATCGAATTGAAGCTCTTATTTTGTAGTATAATTTTTAGTGGCCAATTAACTTAATCTACCACTTGTTTGCCATGTCCTGCCATGCTAGCTTCATCATCCTAAGCATAAGAGGGTATAATCTTTGAAACATTACGCATTGTTTCAGAGTATTTCGCACTCCACGACAAGAAAATCAGTCGAATCTTATACACATAATTCGCTTATGGATCACCGTACATAACTTAATCCACCAAAACACTTTAATTGACAATTTTCTAATGCCTAACCTAAAATCTCATATAGCAAGGGACTGTATATATCTATATGATGTGTATACATATAGTCACATGAGATATTTGGTGTTTTAAACGACACTCATGTGCGTTAGAAAATTGTTGGCACTTTACTGACGTAAAAAAGATGATAGATTAAATGAAGAGGTTGAAAGATTGAAGAATAAAAAATAGTTAACATTTGTCAGTTGAAGAGTGGGATCGGTATTATAATAATTTATAAATAGGACTTGAATCTTGATCTTTTTACGTAGCCTCTGATTTCTTCAAATGTAAACTACGTTTTTTGCAAATAATAATATTATAAAGCGTCTTGTCTATTAATATTGAGTCTAATATTTCTTTTATAGAGAAGAGACAAGTCATTTCATTTGCTTGTGGGTTAGCTTGCCAGTTGCAATTGTCCTCCGCGGTTGTTAGTGTGTCACAAGCTTATTTCTAGTACATTATTTTGTCTTGTGACATGGATATATACCTTTTAGTTGATAGTTATATGCAAGGTACATCAGCACCGATGAATCGTAGTAATATATAAGCACATATATATAAAAAATCGACTTTTACCCACTTATTTTCACAATATTTCGGATCGTAACGACGTTGTCTTAGTCGACGATTTTAACCGGTTCATATTTATTTTAGCTCAATGCCACTTATTGTTGGAAATTGGTTCGCAAAGTCATTCTTAACCACTTTGACAATCGTTTAATTAAGCGGAGATTATTAATTGGTTATTAATTGGATTTTGAATTCCAATTTTCGTTAGTAGATAATCATTTTTTAATTAATTTTTCTAAACCAATTTTGGATGAATGAGAAATTAATGTCACAGGTGAACCGCTTAAACTCGTAAAAATATTTGAATTATAGACTGGAATATTCTAAAATATTCTAGAATATATTTGGACGAATAGTCTTGTCTCATGAGTGAATGATTGTGACTTTTAGACATAATTAATTCCCAACAGGTTTGTCTTTTCTACAAGGCATTATTCCAACTGTTGTAACATTTATAAGGATAATGTCTTTTGAAGACGCGTATTTCCAGCATTTATATATATGGACCCCCAGAACTCGTTTTATTCAATCCAAAAAACATTTGGAACATATCTTCTATTCCTTCTTCCTTCTGAATTCATCCCTTTTATTGTAAAAAGAATTCCGAGCATTCAAAGAGTATTATCGGTCAAGGTTCACTGAAAAAGTTGGTATAAACGTGTGGTATCGATATTGGAAGGTGCATTGTATCTTGAGAGACAATCGTCCGTATTCCGTGTGTACTTTTAGTTAACGGGGTGAAATCGGTTTTAAGGAGATTTGCTACGGCGTACCTCGCTTCATCTCCTAATTCTACTTTCTGTCATCTTCTCGGTCGATTGGTTTTCGCCGTATCTCGACAACACTTTTGATTAATGATTCTACCATTATAAGTTAACTTTTACATTATGAACTTAACTATCTTGTAGAATATTATTCATACTTCAATTTTCAACCGACACTTGATTTAATATAAATATAATTATATAAATGTTAGTGACGTACTAACATAATCAAATCATCCGTCTGAAATTTATTATTTTACTTTATCAAAATGACCTAAAACCATAAAACTAGTTCCTAAAGAACAACCAAAAAAAACCCCCTATTTTCACATGTACTTTCTTTACATCATGAGATTGATATTTTATGAAATAAGCCTTTCGATTCAAGATCACTTTCTATTTGTTCACGATCAATGGGTCACAATTTGGCACTGCCCTCATGAAACTGAAAGCATAAAAAATAAAAACGTGTGAGTTGAAAGATACATGACTGTTAAATTTACATGTTTAATTGACTTAAAGTTACTTTTTGACTAATCAAGTAACAAACTTGTTTTTAACTGGATCAATAATTATTACTATTTACTTTTGAACCTTGCCAAATTGCACGTCATCCTAGCTTATGTTAAAATTAATTCAATACATGATTGTAAAAGCGGCTTCTAGCCATCAAACGGTTTCATAGATCCTACAAGTTTACTTTAAACCCTTCATCTAGGCATATTATTATTTTACTAAACAATTAATTGTAACATTTTCTCTACTCTATTATTTCACTAGTAATTAATTATAGCCTATGACTTCAGTCAACTTTTCAAAAGATTCATAATTTCTCCTCCATTTTGATACATATAAATAAAGTAAAATTAAAAATAAAAAAATTGCAATGGACAAAAATTTTATAGAGCAAGGAGCAAAAGTAAACATATTGCGATCTGAAAAATATACTACTATAATGTAAAACTAGTGGGAAAATTTCAAAAGCCTTTTGTCACTATACATTGTAATTATCAACTTATAATGATTCTTCCTTTAGTAAAAAAGCAATTTTGAGAATTATGATTATTTCCATAGATGTGCTTTACTAACTTTATCCCAAGAGGGCACGCGGAAACATCAAAAATTGTTGATGAAAATTTTGGGATGGTAACAGTTGTGGTCCTTAAACCTTTGAACTTTTTACAATTGGATCACTAACCTTTGATATCTAGTGTGTGGAAACTTTCTAGCACTTTCAAGAGATGTGTGCTAAATTTGCGTTTGCGTGCATCTATATATTCATATGGGACAGAAAGCACGAATAATATTCACCACCCACTGTGGGCGGAGTTACTCCTCTCACTTCTGATGTGTTACACGCATAGCCGATACACATAACAGTCATGTGTGTGTCATCTCAGACCATGTCACCGTCACATTAGAAATGAATGGTGTAACGCCGCCTATAATGGGCAGGTGAACAAAATTACGGAAAGCACTATAAAACTACTAATCTAGTATGTCCAATTCCTAACTTTTGAAGTTTAGCACGTTAGGCTCTTTACTTTCAAGTAGGCCTGGGCGTGGTTTGGTTTGATTGTGGTTTTAAGAAAACCAAACCAAACCAAACCAAAAAAAACCGATAGTTTTTCGAGAAAATAACTATTTGTTTATTTTTTAATATTAAAAACTCAAACCGTTTAGTTTTGTTTGGTTTAGTTCGGCTATGGTTATATAGAATATTATAAAATATAATTCAACAAGGTTATCGACTAGAGGTAAAAATAAAAAAGTATATATATTGCAGGAGCGGCAATTATACTATATGGTTTAAGTTACATGATTTTAACAGAAATTGAAATTTTTTGGTAGCTTTATTATTTTAATTTTAGGAGTTTAAATCAAGAATTAAGTTAATAAATTCGAAATCAAATCATTTAGCTTGGTTATGATTTGGTTATTGGTTTTAGAACGAAAATCATAACCAATAACCATTTTAATAACCATAACCGTTTGAAAACTTAAAAAAAGGGAACCAAACCGGATCAAACCGTTTGGTTTTAGTTTGATTCGATTGGTTATGATTATTTTACTCAGCCTTACTTTAAAGTCATTTTTTTATAAAAATTATTAATTTGACCAGATAAAGATCAAAATTTTGATAAAAGCCACTGTGCCCTTAATTTTTTAAATTATTATATATATTAAAACTATCAACTTCTCCAGCAATCGCGTCTCATACTCCATCCCACCTACCTACCTAGCATAGCCAACTTTGCATCATCACCGCCACCAACACTCTAAGCCATGATTTGTTCATAAAAGAAGCGAGAAATTCACAATCTATTAGCGATTTTGGCCCCAATTTTCCCCTATTAAACTGCCAAAATCGGTAGCAGATTGCATATTTAATTTTTTTTTCCGTATTCTATTTTATGACGAACGTGTGGTATGATGGCGTTGGTGGCAGATGTGGATTTGGCGGGGATTGTATGAAGGTGGTTGCGTAGAATGAGTGTAAAGTGGGTGGGGAAAGTCGAAGAATATGATAATTTTTACGTGTCTACATACACAATAAAGATACGTATTTAAATGTAATATTATATAGTATTATTTTTCAACGCAACATAATGATCATTTTATCAAAATTCTGACCTTTTAATTGGTCAAACTAACTAGGTCTTGTTTTATTCCCACCCCCCCCCCAAAAAAAAAGGATCATTTTATCAAAATTCTGACCTTTTAATTGGTCAAACTAACTAGGTCTTGTTTTATCCCCACCCCCAAAAAAAGGAGAGGAAAAAAACAAAATCTAAAATTAGTGAAAGAAAGAAGTTTCAAATACTAATGCGATAAAAGATAATAGCTGCTGCTTTAAGAATCAAAAGGTCTGGCGTGCTATAAAAACAAAGTTTAGGAACTCAATTACAAAATATCAAAAGGTTCCGAATCCCAATTCTCAATTGTTATTTTTTCCTTAATCACTATTACAAATTTTGACCTTTAACAGTCAAAATTAATGGTTTTTTTTTTTTTTTTTTGGGAACAAAAATGTGCATATCATTGCATATCATGAAGTAAACATTGCACAATAAAGTCACGAGGGTGGTCTCTCTACACACAAGAGAAGCACCTCTCGAAGCCAAAACATAGCAAAAGCATGAGCAACACTATTAGTTTTCCGACTAATCCGCTTGCATGGGGCAAGGGAATACATAGACGTTAAGTTGAGAAAATTTTTGTATCATGACAACTCTCTCATCTTCTCTAACAATAGGATTAGAAATTGCATCAGCCACCAATGAGAAATCCGTCTCGAGAGCATAAATGGTTAGACCTTCCTCAATAGCAACTTGTAGCCCAACAAGAAATGTCATACATTCACCAATAAAATGACCCAAATTTCCATAGAAAACGCGAGTAAGGCCCATAACAAACTCTCCCTTGTCATTGCGAACCACTACCCCAATAACAAAATAAGAGGCAAATTCTTTGACGGAGACATCAACTTTCATTTTTAACAGACCGGAGCTTGGCTTTTCCCATTTATGTTTGTCGGGAGAAGTACTCTTACTTTCAAAAGATATGGCTAGAATAGGCTCATGTGCTAACCGAAATTCTATAAGGTAACCCGACGCAGCAATGGGGAGTTGTTGGGGATTAGATTTCTTTTTCTCAAACAACCACAAATTCCTTTCTTTCTAAAACTTCCACAAAAGTACCAGAAAAGATCAAATTCCTCACTATTAAATTCCTTTCTTGCTGCCGAAATGATTTCCCTTACTGGTAAACCAAGCTTATTTGCAATGAAAGAGCAAAAAACACTTCCTTTCCAAATATCCAGCACACTATCGCAGGAAACCAGAGCAAGCTTAATAGATTTAGTAGCCACGCCACATCGTTCACAAAGGGGGGAATTTATGATTTTTCTACGCCATAAATTTAACATGGTCAGCAAGATATCAAGCATGATGCGCATATACAAATTTTCACTTTTGCTAGTATTTTGGCTTTCCACAAGTACTTCCACCACTTATTTAATGGATTAGTGTATGCTTGGGTGCCTCCCTCCAGGGTGATAGCCAAATCTAAACTCGAGATATACATTTTATTGATTAACATAAAATTCACTTTATTCTATTCCCCCACCTCCCCCCCACCCCCCCCCAAAAAAAAAGTCAAAAACCACTTTACAATGCTAGGAGGGGGACGTATATGTACCTTATGTCCAATGCAAATACATCTTATAAAGAAAAACGCATGGACGTATCAGACTATATATGATGCACGTATCACTATAATGAATACAAGAAATTCAGCCGCATTAATTTGACCTTGCATGTATCACTATAATAAATCCAAGAAATTCAGCCATATCAATTTAACCTTACATGCTAGCGCTACTCAAGCTAATCAAATCTGCCGTAGTTGAGGAATCTACATTCAATCAAAGAACTGAAGCTGGTTAGAACTATGCCCACAAGTAGTCCGGATCTATATGGCCGTATAGTGTGTTCCATGTGTACCATATGGTGTTATATGGCCATGTGACGTGCCCAAATGAACACTAGCCATATGATATCATACATATAATGCTAGATCATTTTTATATTTTATAGTGTTACGAACATATGGCAGTTTAAGAAGGCTTTGCAATTGAGGTTTCTAACATCTTTAGAGTGGGTAACATTTTTCCCCTAATATTACAAAAGGAATTGAACCTTAGACTTATAGTGTGAAAAACGCACTTAAATGTCACTAGACCATTTGGGTCTTTGCTTAAAGAGGGTAACATGGCTGCGGATTAAACGCCCTCTATGGGTTATAAGATTAGGAAGAAAACTAGGTATTGCATATGATTGTAATGATCACAATAGAAGTTATAATGGAACTGGATAAGCGTCGCTCCTCGCTCGTATTATATTCCTTGAGAGCTTTGGTTTGGCTCCCCTTTCATGTACTATTTTTTTTTTTGTTGAAATAAAATGATAAGGGTATTCCAACACTCCCCTGGGTGCGGGGTTAAGTGGAGATGGAGGCCTAAAAATGGCATCAACACTCATATGGTGTTTTTTTTTTCTTTTCCTTTTTTTTAAAGAAAAAATTTGTGGTTTTTCCAATTCAATTTAAACCACTTCATTTTCCAATCCAATCCAAGCTAAGCCACTTTTTCTTAGAATAATGTGTAATTGAAAATGACTTTTTTTTTTAAGGGGAATTGAAAATGAATTTGAAAAACAGTAATTTTAGGAAACTAGAACCAAACAAATGCAGTAGACATTTCCAATATCTTCTTTTTCATTTGGGTTCAATCCAATCTAAAATATATGAAAATTTTTATCATAGCACTGTGGTGTTAAAATGAGCACCTCTCACAAATGCGGTGTGCTCCTCCACTGCATGTGGGGCCACCACCATCTGAGGGAGTATTTATCTTAACCCTTGAGCACAGTGCCCTAGTGAAAAAACTGTTGAAGCCTAGTGAAAAAACTGTTGAAGTATAGTGTGTAAATACATTTTACAGTTTAACTTTTCCAATGAAGTTTTGGAAATTTGTAGTAGACAACAGTGCTGTTACAGAAGGATAGTAGATTATAACAATGCTATTACAAGAGGCCATTGATTCGGTTTAGTTAGAAATAATCCGAAAAGTCCATCAACTTCAAGTTCAGTAATTTTTATTTTTAATTTTTATTTGTTGATAAATATATATATATATATATTGTCTAAAAGATTATTCCGGTAACTAATAGGATGACATATATTGAATAATAAAATGAACAAAAACTTTGGATAGCCGTCTAAGAAAAAAACAAATATATAACAAGTTGGGAGATTATTGAGTTGCACAAGTTGTAGGAATAAATCAATCATAAATGCCATAAGAGGGACAAGCGATTCGAATACTAATGCCAAGTCCATTTCTACCACAAAATTAATTGCATTTTGTTATTTCAATTTCTCATGTTCTTCTTTTGGGTCACCTTTAAAGAATTGTCTCAATCATTCGATCCCTTTGCTAAAACAACCGCTTTCAAGGGGAACTGAATTTATTGGCATCCTAGGAGTGATCCAACTATACCTTTATATGTATGCTTATACATAAGAGAAAGTCAAATTTACTTTTATAGAAATTTTGTGTGACGACTCCGTTTATTCTGTATATTACGTTATTTTAATTTTGTAGATAATTGAAGATATGATATTTGAAAAGTAAGGCAAGCCATGAATTGGAGTATGTTCACAAGTAGGAGTAGAGTTTTACATATAGTGGAAACTTGTCTTTGAAGTAACTACGAAAGCAATTATGAGTTTTATATTTTTTGATGTCAATAATTATGCCCATCTCTTAATATTACATACATATAAATGTGATGGAACAAATGTCTAGTTTTTGTAATAGTTTGAAATTTATTTATTAAGATAAAAGCTTTCTAAAGACTTGGTGTGTTTTGGTAATAAATGGAATATACCTAGTCATATAACTTGTTTATTCCCTACATTTTACTGTAAAACATAGTTCTAATGATTTCTAAAACTTAACAACTTGCTAAGTTAAGTAACTTGTTGAGTTCTTTGTATTTTATTAAGAAATCGAGTTGCAATGATTCTTTAAAATATAACAACTTGTTAGTTTAATTAATTAACTTTATCAAGTCAAAAGTAATTTTATTTGTTTTGTATGTCTCGTCTCCGCTATTTTTATTGAAACTTTCGCTACGGGCTGTGTTAACCAATATAAGACATATAAATTTTTGTACAATATTATAAAATAAAATAATAGCAAAATGTAACTAATAGAGAAGTATTACATTTTCCTGAAGAGAACTGATAATTATTATTAGTATTGTTAATATTATTATAAAATAAAAGAAGTCTATAAAAGTAGGATAATGTTTTTTACGGGAAAACTTGTATATAACCAATATCCTACTTTAATATAGATATAAGATAAGATAAGATGTTAAACACTAGATAAGGGCATTTAAGGAAATTAATCTGTAAATTTTCTTTTTCAAGACTTTTCTTTAGGCTTAGTTTGAGATTGTTGTTAGATGTTCAACTTCTACTTTTTTTAAAAAGCACAATGAAAGTGTTTGGTAAATTTTAGAAAGTGATTATTGGAAAAGCAACAATAACACCCTACAACATATTTTGATAAGTAGCAGAAATGTAACTCTCAACTTCTACTTTCTTTTTTTTTTTTTGCAAACCTCAACTTCTACTTTTAACTGCTTCAATTAATAATAATTAATTATCAAATTTAACCCTATATTTATTTATTTTTAATAGCTTTTTATATACAAGATAGAGTATGTTAAAAATTAAAAAAAAGATAGAGAAAATTTATAAACCACCTTATATAAGTATCTATTTTATTTAGGTTTCAAAAAAAAATATCTATTTTATTTAAATTTTCTTGTTATCATAATTTATTTATTTTTTTGATAAAGTTATCGTAATTTATTTGATTCTACAATATATTTATGTTTTTTTATTTTATATATTTTTATTAATTGATTAAATTTATATTTTTATTAATTGATTAATTGCAAATAATTTTTTCCAAAAAAATTTAAATAAATTTTCACTTTCAATTATCTATATGTTGTAATTCTTTGTTACGTATATGCATGTGTGTGTATTATATGTTATTCATAAAAGGAAAAAAAAAGATCCTATATAATAATAAATAAGGATTTAAATAGTGTACTTTTTAATAAATATAAACTTTCATAGCAATGAAACGGTTAAATTTACTAAACACTTAAAAATTGTGTTTAGACCATATAGTAATTTTAGCAAAAAGATTTACTAAACATTAAATTGCTTCTTCTCATAGCAGTTTTTTTACTCGGCAAAGCAAAAACAACTTATTGGAGAAGCTCCAACAATATCAAACTAAGCCTTAACCCTTATACAAAATACAAAGTTGACAAGTCAAATGAGACGGATGAAAATCAACTTAGCTAGACAGTGGCAGAGCCACTTGGGGGCCTTTGGGTAGTGGCCCCCAATGAAGTTTACTCTTTTTTTTTTTTTCAAATTTCGATTATTTTTGATATTTTTAATTGATTTTGTAATGATAATTTGAAACAAAATATGTGTTTAAATAGTTAAATAGATAAATTAAAATTTAATTTTGTGTTAGAAACTCAAACCATGAAAACATTACAAAGTTATCAATACTATTATCATAATTTATTGTTTAAGGTTATTGTACGAAATTATATGCGTAGATAAAAATAAATATATCCAGCAAAACTAATAATGGTACATTGCTTGTAAAAAAATAGTATTAGTCTTTCACTTTTATAATATTTTGTTTTATGAAGGAAAAAATAAAATAAACAAAATAAAATAAGTCTCACCCTACTAGTAAAAGATTTACTACTGGCCCTTACCAAATTTTGCTCTTGACACTGCCACTGTAGTTAGCAAATAATAACTTAAATAATAATGAGTAAGGGTAAGCTATTGTAATTTAAAAGCAAATTAGAAGACCACAAAAGTTTTAAAAGATCACTCGGCCACTTCTTTTTGAAGCAAAAATAAGCCAATTGCCAGGATACCACTACTATTACAAACACAACATCTCAACGGGTTGATTTGACCTTGTTAAATTGCCAAAACAATTGTGCCACTTTCACATCATAATTTTATTTATATATTATACACTTCTAAGTATCCATCCTTTTTCATGATTATGGTGAACACATTTGGCATTTCATTTCCAACTTTAATTAAAAAGTACAGATATAGTAACGGTGCTTAATCTTTCCAAGTTACGTGGATAAAAGGTTTTTAAAGTTCTTTAGATAAAAACCATTTTTTGACTAAGGGTTTTGAAACTACCACATAATAATTGTAAAAATGATACTTAAAGTTATATAAAAGTACCTCTAAACCAATTTAAATTAAAATTCAATTTTTATTAATTTTACTATTATTATTTTATTATAAATTATAATCACTACCACAACCACTTAATAAATCCCAAAAAAAAAAAAATATCACGTTGACGAGCGGAGAGCAAATGTTACATTTGAAAAAAACCACAGTAAAAAAAAACCTGAAAAATGATAACAAAAGCAACAAAAGGAAAAATCAACTAAGAATGGTAACATCATCGGTAAATGGTAACATAACCAAAAAAAAAAAATTGAAAGAAAAAAAACAAAAACTGAGACTCGTAACACATCAGAAAAATGGTAACCAAAATGACAAAATAAAATAAAAATCAAGAACAGTAACGTCACCGGTGAATGGTAATAAAACAACTAAGAAAAATCAAAATGGAAAAAAAATTTTAAAACGCCAAAAAATAGTAACATATTGGAAAATGGTAACAAATAGGGAATTGGCTTCACTGGTAATTCAAATGTAAATAAATAAAATAATAAAATAAAATAAAATAAAAAATAATAAAAAGTTAAAGAGAGGAGTGGATTTGAGGGATCGTGAATTTCTTTCTTTCTTTTCTTTTTTTTTTTTTTTTAAAAAAGAAAAGGATTGATAACTCCCGCCGGAACGTTCCGGCGGCAACCAACACTAGTAGTGCTGCTGCTGCATCGTCCGCTGACTGTTGCTGTTCCACTGTGAACAGCAGCGGAAGATGGTGCTGCCGCCTCCCCCTTGACTCAAGATTGCTGGTTGCTGTTTGCGGCGAAAGATGGTGCTTGAGGTAGTACTCAAATGGAATAGCCTGACTATTCCATTAAACTGGAAATTGGAATAACCGAAAAAGGCTATCCCAAGCCAAGGCTATTCAATGAATAGCCGTTGCCATTCATTAAATAGCCAGGCGGCCAGGCCATTCATTCCCATGAATGGTTATCTCTATATATTTTCTTTAAACTGTTTTATTAATCATATTCAATTGTTTATTTGTTGTTAAATGTTATATTGAATTGACCATTTTAGTGGGCAGAGCAATACAATTTAGGGGGTGTCCCTAACTATATAATTTAACGGAATTTAGAATTTTATGACATTTTAGGTGTCCTCAATTTAGATTTTTATAGAATCCATCAAATCTTGAGGTCCTCAACTTGGATTTTAATGGATTCCATAGAAATTCAGCACCCTCAAACATTCCATGGATTCCATTGATTTCTTGTATGAATATATTTGAATGAATTTTGGTGGAATTACAAGCTATATTTATGAAGGAAAAATTCGACACAAAATCCCACCTCCCCCTCAGATTTTAAAATCCATTTTTCCCAATAAAAAAAAGATTGTATATTGCAAAAAGGGGGAAAAAATTAGAACGTCTTTGACTTTTACATCTCCTCACATATCGTCTCCTGCTCTCAACCTCTCAACGCAAGTTCTACCTCCATTGTCATCCTCCTACAACAACAATTTGACAAGGCAATTTCTTCTCCATTTATGAAAAGCTTTCATTCAATTATTTGTATCTTTGAGTCGATTCTCACTTTTGTGAATAATCACTGTAGGGTAGATTTGTTGGCTTGTTTCAGTTGCTGACATTCTTGATTTTATAGATAGGGTAATCAATAGGAAAAACTATGCATGCAATAGGGAAAAAACTTTGATTTCAAGAACCATAAAATTATAGGAAAAATATGTAACAATACCCAACATGAACAAATTATTACCCAACCTTAATATACAATCTGCTTTTCCAATACAGTGCAATATTCAGCCTCATTAGAAATGACTCGGATTTGGTGCATTGTACCGAACTATTATCATTCACTGTATTGTTTATTGTTTATTTTTTTGGCTGCAGACATTCTTGATTCTTTAAAGTAGGCAAATTATGCATGCAATCGGAGGGAAAAACCAAGTTTTTATGGAATATGTTAAAGATGAGACACCTATTTCATGGGGAAAAAACCTATGGCATTTGCAGTCAAATGCACTCTTTACTTGAGTACAAAGAATACAATTCTTAAAAAGTATGATGGTAGGTAATGTTAGCAGAAGTGTGTTGTGATTTTTAAGAATATTTTTGTCATGTGCTTGTGAATATTATTAATAAAGAAGATCATACAAGTGATTTTATGATTTTATTCAATCTACGTCATACTTCCTTGAGAAATGTAGTTTGAGAAATGTAGTTGAGAGAATATTCAACATATTCAAATCACGATTTGCAATTTTTAAGTTGACACCTCCGTTCCCATTCAGACGCAACCAGAGTTAGTATTGGTTTGTGCACGATTGCATAATTTTCTTCGTATAGAGTGTCGTTCTGATGAATTTCCTATTGAACCAGATGACAAAGATTCTTCTCAACCATCTTTATTAATAGAAATTGAAGATGAAGTGAATATTCTCTAAACTCAAGAAGAACAAGGAGAAAATGCAAATGAATGGAGAAATAACATAGCTCAAAAAATGTGGAAAGATGCCTTAAATGAAAAGAATATATATTGATTCAAAAGACCATGATTTTCTTTTTGCAAATTTAACAAACTTTTGACCATTTCAAATTATATTTTTGTAAGATAAGTTTATGGAACTACATATATATTTTTTTGGTTAATGACTTTGTTTGAATGTTTACATTTCTTTCCATTTTTTGCTGATCATGGAGTTATGATAGCTCCATTAGAATCCATTAATTATATGTTTGAGGAGATCCAACAAATTCCACTAAAATCTATTAAAATCCACACAATTCCATGATATAGAATTCCATAGAATTCCATTAGAATTTGATGGAATCTGTGGAATTCTGTTAAAATCCATAGAACCCATAAATCTTTAAAAATCCTTCAAATTCTATGTTAGGGACACCTCCCTTAGTATTTTTATATAATATTTTGTCATTAAACTTTTTGAAGATTTTAAAATATAAAATTTAATACTTTTTGTAAGATTTTATCTTTTCACTTACTAATGTGTTATATGATTTAGAGTATAATAATTGCCCAGAAAACGAAGAAAATCAATTTAATATGGGCTAAACTATTTGGGCCGGCCCGCTTCGCTAGTTGGCCCGTTCATGCCTTAAAGAATGCGGCTCATCCAGCCTGGATTGGAAACCTATAACAAACAGATCTTTTGTGAGGCAGGCTGAGCACGGGCCATTGCATTGGAAGCTGGGCCCCAACCTACCTACCCATTTTGATACCTCTATGTAAGGTCTGGGTCTATTATATATAAATATATATATTATGACCAAGATATGACTAAGATGCAGCTTTCAACGACTTGGAGCATCCCCAATACTCATGGACCATCTTAGTTTATGTGGCAAAAAAATAACAAAGTCTCTTCTTATGTGGAAAAAAGTCTGTTAAGTACACGACCCTCCTCATTTACTCATCTCCAACGCTGCTATCATGGCTCTACCAAAAATAAAAAGTGACGTTACTAGGAGCAAAAAGAAAAATAAGAAGGAAATTGACAACCAGAGGAAATCAAACATCCGGACACCATTGACGACAAGGAGTTTCATCTTCTTTGTCTCTATCTATTTAAGTATACTCCATCAATTTATATTTTTTCAAATCACCCAACGGAAGCTCCAAACCCCAGTTGAAGGAAGATGTAAAGAATTTGCAAGCAATGAATTAACTCAAGATATAAAATTCATCTCCATTGCAATTTCTTGATTTCTTCCACTTCAACCCTGTTGAAATACTGCAGATGTATTTTCTTGTATAGAAAGAGAAAAAAAATACTACTATGAATCACGTAATTTTGCTTTTCTTCACACCAAGGGGTACCGTTCTTCTACCGGGAAAAATTACCCCCCACCCCCCCAACTTCTGTCATTTTTCTACATTTCTTTTTGGCACTGGGAACATACATTTTGGACGAGTTGGCTGTGTACTCTTGGTCTGATTTCGGACCCTGTTGTGGACATTCATGCTTGCATGGAGGTGCCATGTCATATTCATTTGGTGGGCGACTTTTAGCATCGGAGAAGGTTTTTTAAATTAGGTAAGTGTTTTTCTTATTTGGCAAGAATTTTTCCCCATGACCTACCCGGTTGGAGATGCTCTTAAAAGTTAGACGGCTCCAATGCTCAAAGTCTAAGGCGATGGTCTTTTTTTCGAAAGTAAGGCGATGGTCTATTAGTCCATAAAAGGAGGAGAAGGACACAAATTTTTTTTGGTGGATCCATGTATTTGTTATGTTTATTCCAATTTTCTTTTTCTTTTAATAATCACTTTTCTTTAATTTATTCCATTTCATCTCACTTTGTCACCAGCATGTCACATGCTAAGTCTAAAATCACATGTTTATCTCTAACTTATCCACTACTATTTTATTATTTTTCTAAATTTTTTTAATCTTTTTTTTCCCAACTTTTCCCCCATTTTTCCCTCAATTCGTCTTCAATTAAATTAATCTAATTCTCTGTACCTTTCTTCTTTACATGACACAATAATTTACCACAAGCATTGGAGATGCTCACAAACTAAAAGTCACATGTAATTTAAGTTGAATGTCTAAAGCATAACCGAGTGTCTCTAATGTATTCGCAATTATCAAAAAAGTATTTATTTGATACATTAAATGCTTCATATTGTCATAGAAAATATCATGACATTCATCGAATGTAATGCCAATTATCTTTACCATATATACACCATTAATATTATTACAGTAGATGTTCTAAATGTGATTTTGTTTACTCACTCACTATAACACCTCTTACTTCTGACGTGGCGCATTTATGGCCAGACGTGACGTATACATGGCTGCTATTTGTGTCGGCTATATATGTACTACGACAAAAATGGGAGGTGTAACCCCGCCCACAGTGAGTGTGTGAACCGGACTCGCTCTAATTGTGTTAATGCAAAACTACACCTCATGAAAAGTTGAAGGGTACAAGTGTTCAACCTTAGTAATAATGGGAAAAAATTTCAATCCTATAAACAAATATAAATAAAAGAAGTGCGTACATACTGTTTTGGCTATAGAAATAAGGCTGGGTTCCTTATAGAGCTCAGTCTCTAATGAGATGCTGATACTTTACTTATCCAGAAACGTGCCCGTATCCCATTAGAGACTGTAGTTCCTTAGAATTGGACGTATACATACTCTGCAATAAATGACGTCCTATGTACAATGATAGTTGGGTACATGTCCTCAAAATCAAATTGGGTCCTATTTTTTTATTATTAATATTATTTTCCCCCTTTCTAATCAAATGGTTAATTTCATAGAAGGTATCTAATGTTTAAGTTAAGAATTGATTAGGTTCCTAATCTTTTTTTGGGTCTCTAACCTTTTTTTTACTAACTGAGTCCCCAACCTTTCATAATACACACACAATGTCCTTTTTCCTTTTTTTAATATTATATTATTTTAAATATTTTATTTTTAAAGTTAATAAAGTAAGGGTATAATCACTATTTTTTGAAAAAATTGACTGAATAGTGTAAAAGGGACTTTCTGTGCGTATTTATTAAAGATTGAGGACTCAAGGAGAGTGAAAAAAAGATTGAGGACCTAATAAATTCTTAGTCTAAAGGTTGGGGACCTTTTGTGAAATCAACCCTTAATCAAACCGGCTTTAGTTGTGCGCTTGAAATCAAGCAATTGTGCCAGCGCAGTGGAGGAAGAGGGCTATGGATGCGTATTTATGGTTTCGGCGCGGCGTTTCGAAGCTGAAAACTACCACTGTGCAATCCACCAACTCCAGCAATTCCCAAAATTCGGTTAAACAAGCTGAGGAAGAGGCGCAATTCTACGGAATCACTGATCAATTGATCGAATTCGTCAAATCTTTCTCTATCGAAACCTTCAAGAACTTCTCTCTTCCTGGTACATCTTCTTTCCCCTGTATAATGTAGAATTCATGTATATATATGTGGGTTCTTTACACGAATATGCGTTCTTTATGTGTATATATGTTTGTGTTTAATGTTTTTGATGTATTGAAGTTATGGTTGTACAGAAGAAGAAGGAGGTGATAGTGTTGAAAATGGTGGAAATGTGCGGAAGGACCTCTCTGATTGGCAAGAAAAACATGCTATGCTTATTCTCTCCAGAGTCAAGGTTCTTTTGATTTGTGATTCGTCAGTTGGATTTCTGTTTGTGAATGCTGTAGGTTCAGAAGAAAATTATTTTACCTGGGATTTAATTTAAGTTACTTTGGTTTCAATGTGAATGGGCTGGAAATGATTGACATTACTCTTGTGATGTAAACAAGTTTTTGGATTGTTTAAGGTTGATTGATTTTTCTAAAATAAAGAGGGAGAGTTGAATTAGCCACTAGTGCAAGAGTGAATCAAAGAAAATGCTGAAGTTCTACACTATTGGAGGAGCAAGTCTGGGAGAGTGAATTGTGGATATAGAAGTGAACATAAATCACTTTGTATATGCGATCTATGAGTAAAGGATCTATTAAGTGCTGGAGTTTTATGTCAAAGGGGTAATTAATATATCTATTTATGAGTACGTGCTTCATAAAAATCCTAGAGATAATTAAGTCCAAGATAATTTGTCATATTATGAATGGAGTTTGCGCTTTGTACTACATATAAATATAAATATGACCATTTTTGTCCTTATTAAATTTGTCAGTGATGAAACTGGAAGTTTCTTGAGAGAAAGATATTCCATAATTATACTTAGCAGTTATGGCTTGATTAATTCCTCCTCCTTAGCAAATAACAGTTCTTTGTTGTCAGTACTCCTCTGTTTCACATGTTTGACATCAGAGAGAGTTTCAATGAATTTAAAGATTAGAGGGATCTCCAACCTAAATATTGTGAAAAGGTATTCAGGATCCTCATCTGAAATTGAAGTATTATATGTGTGATGTTATAGTGCATTTTTTGCTGATTTTCTTAAGGTTTCAATGTGAAATGTAGTTTTTCCTGGGATGTTCCGTTATTTTTGCATTTTATGTTGGCTTGGTCATCAATGCTTAGATTTTCTGGTGATGGCTGCTTTAAATATGTTTATGTTTAGTGGATTACCTACTTTATCTTAATAGATCACTCCTGGTCCCTTCTTCCCAGGAGCTTTCACAACTACGGTTCAAATTATGTCCTCTCTACTTGAAGGAGAGAGATTTTTGGAGAATATACTTCATGCTTGCTAGGAATTGCATACTTGAGTAAGTTATCTCACTTTGCACCTATATTTTGTAAATTTTTGTTATGAAGCAGAAGTTCTAAGATTAGTTTCTCTCTCAAACGCAGCAAGTATTTCACTATGGACAAGTGCCGACTCTAGGGAATGGGAATACTTTCTATGTACTTATATTGATGTCATTTAATATACCAGAGTTAATAGTTGGAATGGTTAGAAGCGGATCTGGGTGTTAATGATGCTAAAACAATTGGAATTACTGATAGCTAATGCTGCAAATGTTCTGGGAAAAACATACTCTGACATACGGCAGCTATTTTGTATGACGCTAGATGCAACTCTTAACATGTTATCGGTGGTCCTAGGACTATGTTTTCTTCTTGCTACAGAGGGTCTGTTTTGGCAGCTAACTATAATTAGGTTCAATTATAATGATATTTATAATTTAAATTTGTGCACATGTGTAGGTGTGTAACTTTGACCCATAGTAGAAGTTGACATCATCAGAGCCATGTGTCAAAATTATTCACCTCAAGTGCTAAAATTCAAATTATAACTTCCAGTATAATTTGAACCTAATTATAATTGGTCGCCAAACTGACCGTGAACATATAGTTAATTAGTAAAGAAGCCTATTAATTAAAGATTGGAAACAAGGTGACGTAATGTCACGAAACCTTGGAGGAGCTGCTGATATATTTTGCCATCCTTGGAGTTTCCAAGTCTCTA
Organism: Nyctanthes arbor-tristis; assembly: GCA_963692815.1. Classification (NCBI taxonomy): domain Eukaryota; kingdom Viridiplantae; phylum Streptophyta; class Magnoliopsida; order Lamiales; family Oleaceae; genus Nyctanthes; species Nyctanthes arbor-tristis. The sequence goes on from CAVNYN010271161.1 coordinate 25,563, forward strand.
GCTATTGTCTTATTGGATAGGAAAGATGACAAATCATGTTCATCTTTGGAAAGTCACCATTGAAACTCCGCCTGTTAGAAGTAAAAATTTTGATGAATTATACACATATAGGGCCCCACGAATTGCACTATATGTACTGCATGCAGTCCTCTCCTTTTGTAAAGGCCAGTTTACCCTTCCAAAATAATAGTGGCTGTGGTATAAGAACTTCATGCATGGCAAGGCCATATTTGGGAAGTAGAAGCCTTTAGGCTTGGTGTCAGGAGGCCTATGTTGCACGGACACTTCAACTAGGTTAATGTGTTTGTCGCGTCGGATGCTAACACTCCTTGGAGACGACCATGATAATTTTTCTTTCTTCAATGGTATAGTAATATATACTCTTAACCCGAAGTCATTATAAGATGACAGATAAGTACTCTTAATTAAATATTTCAACCAAAAAATTTGAGAATGAGTATCAAACTAAAGTCATATTATATAAATTAAGAAATTTAAAGAATTCAATCAACATGTCGATGTCGTACTTTTTTGGAAAAGCACGTGTCACCTTGTCTAATATGTGTCATGTCTGGTGCAACATAGCAGGCGGCTGTCCCTTTTTTTCCAATTAATTTTTGCTGAAAAGAGGGTTCACGTGCTCGAAAACAATGGTCAAATGTTCAATTTTGATTTATATTCTGTACACGATGCTCCCTAAGTGGCTAATATAATTAATTCTTAGAGTTATGTATTTCTTCATCCTTGGATATCGAGTTATTGGATTCACATTGTTCTATTTATTAAGAAATGCCATATTCTTTTCATTGCATTTTTGCCAACAAAGCTGTGCTAAAAAAGATATGGTTAGTTATTGACTTCTAGAGAGAAACAGAATTTCTTTTGAAAGTGCTGCTTTTCAGTTTTTCACACCACAAGTAATTTAATAATTATATCATTCTTAGACAAATTCCTCTGGTACTGCTAATTTTAGAATTGCAATTTGGCACATCTATTAATATCATTCCATGTTTATATGTTAACATCAAGTATTATTAACCGAGTTAGAAAAACCTCACAAAGTAATGCTGAAGTTTTTATTGAACTAGCTCCTTATCGTGCTTCCTGTTATTAGAATTCTATGGGACTAAAAGAATAGGTCAACTGAACAGAATTAGTTGGATTGAGAGATAAGTTCAAGGATGAATAGAATGATATACTGCACTGTGCCTATGTTTGGACAAAGATGTCTTATTCCTATTCTTATTTATTTATTTTCCTAAGTTCAAGAACAAGATTAGAAGGAAACCTAGATGCCAGGCAAGTAAATATAGGCCCCGTAATAAGTTAAAAAGGGGGGTATATGAGGAGAATTCTTAGTTTATTTTTTATTTAAGCAACATGTATGGTAAAGGTCCTTTTCTTCTGTATGGTGGAAGGGAATGGTATAACTGATGAAGCAAAGGGGTGGACAAGACTAAGAAAACTAATCATAAAATATACTTAGAAATGTAGAAGGGAGAGCAAAGCTTAGAATTTTCCAACTCTGTAGTGCTTGCTTGATTCTCATTATTTAGGAGAGACAGGACAAAAAAAAAAAAAAAAAACACACGCGCACACACACCAAAGAGGTGGCAGATTTATTTAGTAAAATAAAACATTACAAAGTTCAGACTCCACCCAACAGTAGAGCCAAAGAAAAGAAAAATCAGAATCATAGCTAGCCTAACCAAATACAATCACAAACAAAAGCAACAAATATTCAACAACCAGAAGCAACAAACTCAAACACAGAGGAGGAAACAGAGGACTTCAAAAGAAAATATACCAAGATGCCAAGCCAACCAAAGAACCTCCCAGAACCCCATCACGGCACAGTGAGAAAATTATAATGAAGCGAAATGAATGGTGGAGATTTAATGGAAATTTAAAATGTGTGGTTATAATTGACTAATTTTCAAATTATTGGTAGGTGAAATTATAATGTGTTGGTATAATGAGAATCAAACAATATGTAATTTTAACTAAGGAATATGTAAAAAGGATTGGTTTGTGGTTTTTGTTCTCATCTCCTCATGTTAGTTATCTGAATGTTGATTTTCAGTTTTTCACTAGGACTCATATAGTGCCTCTTTTTGCCCTGGTTAGTTGAATGCAAAATTGGCTAGGGTGCTCCATTTAACTGTGGGATATGAACAACCCATTTCTAGAACACAGTTTTAAGTTAAAATAATCTTTACTTCTACTACTGCTTATGTGCTTTGTATACACTTTCTACCTGGAATGTGACTTTAACAGTTTGTTAGCCTCAATCCACATTGCTTGGGCAAAAGGAAAGGAGACTCATTTATAAGCTAAGAGACAACTCCAATTGGTACAAGGCGTTTTGAGTTTAAATACGTGAATAATATCGTGCTGATTAGACCCAAAGTGGACATAATAGATTTTGTCTTTAAAAATGATTTTAGAACTAAGCCCAGTTGTAAGTGTAGCCGATGAGGACATTAGGCCCTTGAGGCGGGGTGGTTGTGATAGTCTTAATCTCACTCTTTCGTTGCTTGGACAAAAGGAAAGGAGATCCATAAAAGTTAAGAGACCATCCAATTGGTATGAGGCCTAAATCCAGTGGCGGATTTAAAGTGGGGGCCTGGGGGGCAGTGGCCCCTAAAGCCTCAAAAAAAAAAAATAAATAAATAAAAATAAAAATAAAAATAAAATAAAAAAAAAAGAAAAGAAAAGAAAAGAGAAATATAGTAAATTAAGAGTAAGGAATTTCCATATTTGCCCCCCAAAACTTACTCGTTTCTTCAAAGTAATAAAAAACTTAAGGGCAAAAGTTGTAATTCACTTCTGCTAATATATTGTCTTCTCCTCTTCTTTTGTCAAATTCTAGAGCAAAAGTGTTGAACACACGTCTCTACTACTCACTAGAAAAGAAAAATCCAAATTTACAAATACATAATGGCGAAATCGACAACGAGTACTTATCAGTTACTCCTTTCAATTTCCTTACTAAGATTAAAGTGTTAAAGATGAATTTTGGGGCTTCTTGTTTCGGATGACAATTTTGCTCAATTTCAGATAAATTGTCTCTTTCTTTTCGTTTATTAAGAATCCAAAAAGACGGACTTGATGTTAAATTTTAGGATTGCTGCAAATGATATTTATTGTTTAACATTTTGCTTGATTTTACATTTAAGAAGTAATATTCAGCATTTTAATAAGATATTCATCATTAAGCAATTCGTGTCTTTTTTTTTTCTTTTCTTATTTACTAGTTCAGTACTAAGTTACAAAAACTTTAAGGTTTGCAATAATTTCTATTGAGTTGGTTTGAATTAACATTTAATTCTTTGACGTGATATTTAATAGTCATGCGTGATTTTTTTTTAAAAATATTTTTAGGTGTCAATTATCAAAAATTGCCTACATTAACTTTCATTTTTATCGTCACTATTCGCCCCCATTATTTGAAATCTCTAGATCCGCCATTGCCTAAATCCAAGGACAAAACCATGCGGGTTAGGTCCAAAGCAGACAAAATCATGCCAAGGTAGATCCAGTCATTACAAACAACATTTAGATACTTCATAAGGCAGCTGTAGTTGTCATAGGTACTAGATGTATTGTGGACGTATAGAATAAATCGGGTAAGTGTATTTTGGCGGTTTCACTCAGTTATTTTGAGTAGAACTGGGAGAGAACCAGACCTGCAGAAATTTTTCTGTGCTTTGTAATATCTTTTACTCCTATGTTCTATGCAGATGAAAATTCATAAATCATCAGCACAATTTCCATCAAATTGCACTTTCTCAGTCCATCGTTTATTTTACTTCAATTTAAATTCTTTTCCAAATTACTTAAATCATTATTTCTACCAGCGTGACCTTAAATTTGTTTGAATCCTCTCTGGCTTTGGTGCGATGCAATAAGTATTCATGCTAAATTGCTAATTAAAGGTGAGAACAAGTGCAACATGCCAAGATTTCGAGTTTTAACGTCAATACAAAATTAATGAAATTATGTCATGACTTTATAAATCCTTTTGCCCTGAGCTTTCATACGCTATGAGGGAAAAAAACAGTCAAGTTTGCCAAAATTCATGTTACCATACTGATCCATATCTCTGTGAATCTATTACTTGGAACTGCATGAATGAATATACAAGCGGTTGCATTAAATTTTTTTGTTCATCAACTTCATTTTCAACCTAATCAATGAGAAGTGAACACAGTACCTTGATACATTTTTGTTTTTGTCTCCAAGGAATACGACATCAACTATGTAAAATATATGTACTGTAACAAATTGTATTCTGAACCTTAGGTGATGTATTTTGTTTCCTTTCCATGTTTAAGAAAAATGTTCTCATTTTTCAGATTGCTATTTATATTTCCAATGAGCTTAGAGCGAACACCACATTGACTTTCAATTGTAAATTGGCATTTTAATACACGTGTCAATAAATATGATAACAAAAAAAAATTCATCGCTCTGGTATTAATGAATAATATGATCTCCGTGTGAATAATATTCTTTATTGTGCTAATGGTTAGGTATGAACTTCGAGCTGTTCGACTTGAAAAACTGAAGAATCTTAGAACGGAAAGTGGAACCGTATCAAATAATAGTGCATGTGAGGTTGAAATGTCAGAAGCAAAACCCGCAATGTTTATGGAACACACAACTTCAGTGGAACAAAACTTGACAGATAGCACACACAGCTAAAACTCAGTAAGAGGTACAAATCTGCTTCTCTTTTAAATTTGAACTTCCTATTTCTATTCCTTTCACATTTCTGTAGCTAATTTATGATGAACTTGTTTATGGCTCAGGTTCTTGACAGACAGGTGTAATCGCAAATAGAATTTTGCTGCTCTAAGGAAAACAAATATAGCGGAATTCATCTGGACTCCCAGATTGAGGAAATTCCAGCGCACAAAGGAATGACCTCAAGGTAATTCCTAAGGGGAGAAGAAGCCACCTCCCAGTTAAAGGCTAGTGTTGCGTGTATAATGTTATAGGTTTGACAGATCTGATATTTGCGGGGAGTAACTGTGGAAATTATACAACTGCGCGATTATAATCTGTCCCTTTTCCGGGTGTATGCCAATGTTAACTTGTTTATGTAAGATCAACAGTAGGAACAGTGAGAAACCTAGTCATGATTTCTTATTTCCTAGTTGTGTGTTGGGGATTGAAATGCATTACTAACACATGTATTCTAGTTTTTGTATGATTACAAGTTTTGTTGGTTATGTAACTCAAAAAGATTGAAAAGAAGTGGACTTTTTAGTAACTCTAGACGAGATAATCCCTTTGATGCATCTCTTCTTGCATATTTCCTCAATCCTTTTGGGGTGGAAGATATCTAATTTCATATTGGTTCTTGGTCCTTGACCCTGCACCTGTAAGTTCTCGGTCAAAGAGAAGACTACGGTGATCTTCTTGTGCTAGAGTTCGCTCCACGAAAATATGTGAGAGAGAGAGAGAGAGAGAGAGAGAGAGAGAGAGAGAGAACTCTCTTTAGGGTTCACACTCACGTTCTCCGGTGGAATTTGGAAAACAAAGTACTGTTTCAAAGAAACACTGCCCAAATCGATTGTTTCACCCGTGAGCGTCTGCATGCTTAATGCACTTCTCGTGTTCACCAAATCTAATGGGAAGTTCATGAAAAGCAACAAACTTCAATTTTAATTTTAATTAATTTAAATATTTTACAGAGTCAGGGAAGAAGTAGAGAATATTTGTTTTCACATCCAAAATCCTATCACATTTGACAGTTACATTGAGAACACTATGGAAGAGTATAGGCAATCAAGAGTAAGGAATCAACCAACTCACCCCCCCAACCCCCAAACCCAACCCCGCATTTAAACTTTAAATTGGATAGCCTGACAGCATATTTGAGTCTTTTGTGGTGAACTATGATTTTTCCAATTCCCATCATTTGTAGTTTGGGAGTTTCAGAACCTTAACGAGTGACTTTTGATTCCTCTTCATGCCATTCATCAAAAAATTATGGAAGATATGAATATGTCAGTTTCATTCACCCCAGAAGTAAACGCACACTTGTCGTGCTATATTCAAACAGTCTACATGTGGGTTACCCAACTAGCGAGCTGTCCAATCATAGCAGGCTATATGTGGGTTGATGAACATGTTTTTTTTCCTCTGAACACTGATAAGGGAGTAGGGACCAATGCCACTTTAATGATATATTGGTTACCGCTTAAAAATCATTTCATTTATCAATCAATTTAAATTTTAAATTTTAGACACATAACAATACATTCAACCACATATTTGATCATTACCTCTATGTGATACAATTAAATGTCGACAATTATATAAAATTTGAATTTTAAATCAATTTATAAACTCACCTTTTTATAAATGGTTACCAAACAAAGTGATTATGAATATGTTTTTTCCAATGCCACTTTTTATATGAAGACATCAGGTATGAAGACACGCAGTGTATATGTCGTCTCTTTCTCCACTTATTTCATGGACCAACATGCGGGGACATGTTTATGTAAATAAATTAATAAAGAAGAATGCGTTAGATAAATATATATATATATATATATCTAATGATCTTCACAAAAGCTCCTGAAATTGAAATAAGTTGATCACCAGTTAATGACGAAATCATGATAATCTTTCTATAACCGCGACAAGTACCTACACCCAAGTATATACCTGAACAAGATTGGTGCATGGTTAAGTTATATACTTTAACAAGATTGAAGATTAAGACGTATATAAAGTTATATGAAATTATATATTTTTAGAAACTCAAAATTCAACAATCTTATCACTTGCATGGGGTTGAGATGTCATTGAAGCAGTGTACAACACTATCATGAATGAGGAAGGCACACTTCAATAACTTCAATCTTCGGTTATCAACCTCTTCTCTCCAAAAATGAAGTTGTATAGTCCACACACAATATGAGAGAGAGAGAGAGAGAGAGAGAGAGAGAGAGAGAGAGAGAAATTCTAAATTTAAGTCTAAAATTGCATCAATATATTGATCACAAAGTACTTTGATATGTTGGGATCAAATGTTTGCCTACTAGTTAAAGAATCAACCCCTCACTAAGAATTTCTGAGTTCAAATTCTATGCGCTCCTCCCCTCCACTCCTCTTCCTATGTATTAAAAAAAACAAAAAGTACTTTGATATTTTATCATGAAAATCAGAAAAATTGTTCCCGAATTTGTCAACATTTTTAGATGGTAGAACTAAATTTCCAACTGTACGTTGCACAGGTAGAGTTCGAGAGAAATTTCATACATAAAATACATTGTAATTGTGTTTATTAGTGTTGATATCACAAAGAAACTAAAATACACGATGCACTTATGTGCATCCAAGGCGGGCTATCATTTTGTAATGAATTCTCTATTTTGTAATTTAATTATTTCCAAGAACATGTGTCAACTCATGTAGATTGTATTTATGAGATTCTATTCGAATAATGAGCACATATAGGTATTTCACATATATAATTGAGATTAAAATTTGTTGATTAATGAAATCCAATATTATGGGACTCTATTACGGAATTTGACTCCTCACTATGTATAACATATATTAAGATCAATGAATTATTAATTGAATAATAGTGGAACATAATAATAGGAATATAATAGTTATCAAGAGATAAAAATAGGTACAAATATTATTTTTACTATTTGAAATAAAAAAATAGAAATATTTTATAGAATATATGGTCATGGATCATCTTTATTGTTTCCCACCAATCAATCCCTCTTTCTTTTTTTTTTCAGACTAATTTATTCTTTAAAAGGTTATGTTACAGTCATCCCATGTCACAAGAACTTGCACACAGACCACTCAATTCATTATAATCCATAACTATTGAAATATCATATTTAATCGAATTCATACACTATATAAATTGAAAGTCTTGTAGTTATTTCTATAAAACTTACATCATAAATGAACATTGGAGCAAATACTAATGAGTCATAGATATATTTTAGTAAACATATATGAGTACTTGCAATGATTAAACTACAGTACTCTCCTACAAAACTTAATACAAAATGTAAAAGAGAAAATTTTAACTTATATTCTAGAAACTTGTAGAAAATATTCAACCATTCTTGACTCTCCATAGATTGTTGCTTTTTATTGACTTTACATAAATCATCTTAATTTGGCAAACTTTCAAAGTAATAATATAAATATTTAAGATGTACAGTTTAATCTTCTTCAAAATTATATAACTTCACTAAGTCTAAAATTTTATCATCAATTCCTTCTTCATTAGATTATTGAACACTTTTGTCATCAAAGTAGTGATTCGGATTAGTAGCACACATGCAATGCACAGAATGACCTAATAAATTAGAATCGAAATTGTACAATAATTATAAATTGACAATGAAATTAGGATGTACACATATAACACCTCAAATCAACAACTTTATTTGAGCATTAAAATATGTGACTTATTTCAACTAATACAAATTTTGAAAACATCTTTAAATACAATATTTGCAGTAATAGAATTGTTTGATTCACATTTTTATCAATAATGTGCATTAACATTTTTAATCAAGCACTACAATAAAATAGACAAAAAAAGGGACATACACGTCGGTTTGTCCAAAAGGCGACATGCAAAGAAAAGACGATGACATTTTTGAAAATTTCGACAACCAACTGGAACTAACGCCTATACTATGTCATACGATAGGCGTCAGTTCCTCAAGGAACCGAAGCCTATGGTTATTTCAAATTCAAAATTTAAAAACAGTATGCGTCATACAAGAGGCATCGGTTCCTCAATAGCTATATCAAATTCAAAATTTAAAAACAGTACACGTATAATTTGTCAGAATGTAAATCTCCAAATTCAATTTTTTTTCCTTCTACACCCAAAATCTGACCGAAGCGATTCAACCCAACAGCGGTACAACTATTTCGGCGTGTTGAAGTATTCCATTTTCATCATCTCGCCTGTCTGCCATTTCCAGCGTCTAGAAGTTCGCGATTTTCGTCACGCCGCTTTGAAGTCGATCCACTCGCAATATTGGCCCTATCTCTTTTTCAACCGATGGAATTTTTTCATCATCTTCTACATTCAAGTTTGAGGTGATTTTTAAGTACAAATTAAGAAAATGTTGCAAATATTTGCTTGACTGAAAGAACATTTTGCTTAATTTTAAGAATTAGGATTATTGGGTTTGTGTATAATTTAATAGCATGAACATTTGTTGATTTTGGTTGATGTATGTAATTTCTTGGGCATTATTTGTTAAATATATTTATACATTATTTTGGGCATAAAGATTTTGTTAAAATTCATGAATTTGTGGATTTTTTAAAGTGCACGCTACATATTCAATAAAATGCTTCAAAGATTTTTTTTGAAAGTTGATGCATTGCCTAAAGACATTAAGTTTGTTATGTGAATTAATATGGAGTTAACGAGACAAATAAGTTAAGAAAATCAAAAAATGGTTTATTGTGTATTTATTGTTTTCTTTCACAGGTTATTACTGGTAATTCTAGGCTAAAAAATGAGAGAGAATAGGCATCAATTGTAGATGAGGAACCAACGTCTATTGTGAACAATAGGCATCAGTTCCACCTTGACAACCAATGCCTATTGTGCACAATAGGCCTCAGTTGTCCAAAAACTGACGACTACTGTGAATTTTAGGCATCGCTCAAAAACTGGCGCGTATTACCCTTATTATGTGCGTCGCTGCCAATAACATCGCCTTCAGAATAGACGTTCGTCAATACAACTGACGCCTAAAATGCTATTCTGTAGTACTGAAGGACACAACTCATTCCGTATAATAGAAAATTCTAGAGGTTAGTATTTGGGGATAATCTTTGATTTGAAGAAGCAAATCAAATAGGTTTAATTTAGGAAATTATATTTAATTGCAATCTCTTGTACGCTCTAGATTCGTTGTAGCATAAACATAAACTCAACCATACTTTTCAATATTGACTGGGTCACTGACTCGGTGACTGTACTCGATTAATGGGTTTATGGTTCAACCGATGGGTGATCACTAACTCGGTTGCCAATTCATGTATATATGGTTGATGATATTTATTTTTTGAGTGAAAATACGCGAGAATTATGATATATAAATGAAATTTGTTAACCAAAAAAAAAAAAAAAGAGTTGACACAATGATTTAAAAGCTACTTGTTGACATGCAGTTTGTGAGTTCAATCATTCACCGTTTGATTTGTAACAATATTTTTATGAAAAATTGGGCGGGCTTTGCACGTGTTTTGATTTAGGAAATTATCTTTGAGTGCAATTCTTTGTACGCGATAAAATCGTTGTAGCGTAAACATGAATCCAACAATTGTTTTCAATATTTATTCGGTCATTAATTCAGTTACTGTACTTCACTAATGAGTTTCTGGTTCAACATGTGGGTTATTGCTAACTCGGTTACCAATTCAAGTATTTGTAGTTAATAATAATATGTCTTTCAGTGAAAATACATGAGAATAATAATATATAAATGAAAATTATTTACAAAAAAATAAGTCCGTACAATAGTTTAAAAACTACTTCTTAACATGTGGTCATGAGTTCAATCATTTACCATTACGTTTATAACAAATTTTTTATGAAAAGTGACAACCAGTGTGGTATTACATTATAAACAATGGTGTCAGATAGAGCTTTATGCGAGAAAAACAATAAATTGTGCCTAATAATTACTTCAATTGTGTCAGAAAACTGTGATTTAACAAAAGTCTCTCTCTCTCTATATATATATGTATATGAAGATGAGAGTCCTAACCTTTCATTTTCTTTGCAGTAGAGTCTCTAATCTTTGGTAAGTAGTTGAGGAATATTCTATGGTGTCCTTAGGACACCATATATGGTGTCCGAAGGGGGTATGTGGCGGCCCCCTGTTGGATGTGTTGCGGGCTACATTCAACAGAAGGCTGCCACATACCCCCTTCGGACACCATAAATGATATCTAAAGGACACCATAGACGAACCGAGGTAGTTGAAGGGCCTCTTAATACTTTGTCTGATCTCATAAATTCTTTGACCATTTATATCAAAGGTGAAAATGTGCATTACTTTTCGACTTAAAATAATTAGGGATACAATTTTGGTTTAAAGTAATGTCAAAAGTAAACCGACAGCTGAATTTACAGAGATTTGAACGTAAATCATTGTCAAAAGCTCTTTCCATTGCCGATGTAACAATAATGAGAACTTCGTTGCAATAAGGTTGAGAACCCAGTTAAATCTTCTCAAAATGTTTAGGATCTCATATACAATTTTCTCCAAAAATACCCACAGAATAGCAGGCGGTAAGTGTCAGTTCTATAAAAATGCTACCCTCTCCATCCCATCTTCCATTTTTATTTGTCCGATTTATCTTGTCATGTTTATTTATTTGGTGTTATTTTTTAAGTTCATTTACAATTGTTCCCGTATTTAAATAAGGGTATTTTAGAAAATTAGTTTGTAAATTTACTTTCTCAATACTTTTTTTAATCTTTGTGTAAAAAGTAAAGTGAACAAGATAAATGGAACGAATAGAGTAAAAGTTCGCAATCTCACTTGACTCCCTGAAATAAACAATTCTCATTTCATTTCTTATTGAATTAACTGATCGACGTGCTATCGGGCATTTCTTTTGAATTCTTTTTGTATATTATATGGATGATCCGATCCGCAAGGACCGTGATTGGGAATTGTTTGATTGTCTTTCTCTGAAGAAGAGGCGAAATAGAATCAACTTGAATTTGGGACCGCTATTCGAAATCTTAGTGAAACACTGGATTTCTTATCTCATGTCTGCTTTTCGTGAAAAATACCAATTGAAGTGGAGGGTTTTTTCAAACAACAAGGGGCTGAGTCAACTATTCAATCAAATGATATTGAGCATGTTTCCCATCTCTACTCGAAATCTCGTTTTTTGTAAATTCTTTTCTCCCCTCCACTTTCTTTATCATTATTCCACCCGAATACAATCTAAATGAGTTATTGCATATGCATAGAAATATCATTATTTGATTGATCTAAATTCATGCAATTTATTATTTATTAATATTTTCTTTCGGTCAATTGTTGAATAAAATCAACTAAAAGTAGAATAGTTTCTCGTGTTTTTTATTTAATCACACGTGATAAACATATTTGTTATTCAAATACAAATTTGAATAACAAGATTGGCTGACCAATATAAAGCGAATCCTCGTTGAGGGAATGTACGATAGTAAGTAGATGAAAAAGGAATTTTAAGAAAAAGATCTTTTAGATCTCTTTCCTTTTTTTTTTTTTACAACTCTCTAATATCGTAATTTTTCAATCTCACTTGACTCCCTGAAATAAACAAACACATGACCAGCAAATTTAAAGTTCCACAAAACCTTTTTTATAGATATTATATAAAGAAATTGTCAGGGAGAGACCTCGAACTCTTAACTAAAGGTTTTGAGAAGCAATTAAAATTTCATTAAACCACATAGGTCTTGGTTGAAGTTTCACAAAGATAGCAGTCCTCTTTCTCTAGAGGGCAAACCAGGAAAAACCGCGTGGGTGGGGGTGAAGGGGGGGGGGGGGAGGAAACTGACGTGACATGACATGAACTTCAAAGTTCTTGTGCTTACATTGAGGTACGCAACAAGAGAGGAAAGCAAAACATTAATGTTAGTGTTGCTTCAAAATTGGCCACATTTTTTATTGGAAAAGAGGGAAAAATAAACCAGTTATTGTCTGCAGAATGCAGCAGTCCGTGCAGGGTCACATGTGATTTCAAGAGGCCTAAAAAATTTCTAGTTGAAAACAAGATTCTTGGGGCTTTCATGCACGTACGAAATAATAATATTCGATAATAAATGTCCATTTGATTTTTGCACAGAAAGTGAAGAAGACAGCTGTAATAATGGTAAAAGTTTACAAACTCCACTGAAGGGGGGTAGTGCCGACACCACGCAGAACCTGAAATCAAAGAGTGAGATTATAGAATAATCCAACTTAACCTCGTGTCAATGGCCCACGAATTTAAACTTTTACCTGTGTCCAACGCCAACGGAGATTTCGTCGATCCTGCCCTGACGTCCATGGCGAGCAACATTTATACCGTTTACAGGCAATGAACGTACACCACCATTAGTCTGCTAGTGCATTTGGCGTACGTTCTTTGTCAGTGGGCGACATCTACAGAAGATGTTGACGGTGGGCATCAGTGAAACAATGTGATCATATGAGAATACCCTCTTAACACCAGACAAAACCAATTCAGACATGCAACAGCTGGTATATTTTTCTAGTATCCTGCATACCAACACGCTGCAACGCAAGGTTAGTGCACTGGGAAGAGATTCCGCTAAGGAGACCACAGGGAAAAAAAATCAGGAGATGCAGGACTCCCTGGGTGTGAAACTGAAAAATATTTTTTCCTTTGAGACCAATGTGATGGATACAATTTAAGCCATTCAATGCCAGCTCAAGGGGAAAAGCATATATTTCTCACCTTAAATTGAGCAATAAAAAGGAATCTTTTAGATGCCGTTATCTATTCATATTCATTCATTTAACGCGATGGCAATCACCAGTCAGTCTCCTCTGGGAACGTACAGGTTACTGAACTAATTCATTCTGAATGAAGACCTAAGCTATCTTTTTCTCAATTGGAAATCCTTTGGATAATTCATCCATCTCCTTGGAAAATTTCAAAGCTAATTCCACCTTCCCTGTCCTTTTTAAACTGAAAATTAGAGCCCGGTAGATGTGAATCGATGGTTGGATCCCCTTACACTTCATCTCCTCAACAATTCTCAGTGCATCCTCAATTTTTCCTGACCTTCCCAAGCTCTCAACCAAAGCTTTGTAAGTCCGCACGTCTGGTTGAATTCCTCTCTCACTCATTTCTCTGAAATATACTAAGCACAAATCAAATTTACCGACTTTCCACAAGCTGGTTAATAAGGTGTTGTATGTAACAATATCGGCATTGAGACCAACCTTTTCCATAGCAGCAAATTCATGTAGCATTTTATCCACTTTTCCAAGTCGACCCAACATATCCAAAACAGTATTATATGTGACCAAGTCTGGTTTACATTCCAAACTTTTCATATGATTAAATACGTACAGTGCCTTGTCAACGTGTCCACGTTTTGCAAAAGCAAATATAAGTCTGTTCAAAACTATTTCATTTCTGGGGAACACATTTTCTGAGACTTCTCTGATAAATTTCAATAGCATAATGGGATCACTATGCTTCACAAACACGCTGGCAAGGATAAGATATGAGGTTAAACTTATAGATTCACAAGGCATCAAAAAGTCCCTGAATATCTGAAGGATTAGGTCAATATCATTCTTTTCACCTGCAGCCTCCAGAAAGCGCTCAAATGCATTATGAGCGGGGAATATCTTCTTCTGAATCAAAGACTGTATTAGCTTAGCAGCGGCTTGAAGATCTCCAGCAGAGCAAAGCTTGTTAATGTACCTGGTACATATTTCTTCCCTTGAAACTGAAGTATCATCAATAGCAGCAAGAATTTCATTCCAGATTCTGTCAGTGCCTTCCAGAGGAGATGCTTGTGCTGCTATTGTTAGTTGACTGCTGGCTGAATCACTGAGACTAGAAAATAATGGCCAACACCAGAAGATTCTGACTGGCCAGGATTTAACATAATTCTGTTGTAGAAACATAGTGATTATGAGATCAAAATGACCATTTATACACTTTGTAAGAATAAGTCAGCTTACTCTCAAAAGAAGCTTAATATAGTCACAATCACCCAAAAAAAAGATGTTATTAGACAAACTGTGCACCTATCTAACTCCATGGTTTCTCAAAATTCAAAAGGATAAACCATTAGGCCATTAGGCCATACTTGAAATTTATGAACTGATGTCCGTAAACAGTCCAGTTATCAAGCAGATGCTGGGCCGTACAAATTACTCTATATTGAATTAACTCGTCGGATTCCTAAATTAAGATACCAAACGAACCCTATCACTATCATTGCTTCGATTAACCCAGCATACGTCTTCCTGCTATAACAGTTTTGCTAACCAACTAATTTTATTCTTTCCTATCCTATGCTATGATTACGTTCTAGAATGCAAGCATATTCTTGTTTACAGTAGACATTTATATCGCATTGAACAGTGCAAATTACGAGAGTAACATAATTTAAAACAAACAAAATAAAAATAAAAAATAAAAAATAAAAAATAAACATACTTCAAAACTCATAAAAATTAGAGAAGGATTGGAAGAGCTAGAACTTACAATAACATGGTAATTCCTGGCTCCCCGGGTAGCGGAGAAACCCCAAACTCCTTTCACATAAATCTGCAAAGTAATGGACGGACGATAATACATCAAATTCGAATTGCTGAGCTTTGCCATGAATTTTGAAGCAGTTGCAGCCAGCATTTCACGCCGAGGCTAGTTAATTTTACAATTTTGAGATTCACCAACAATCAGATTTATGATGACCGTTAACCGATTAGGTTCTTGCTGAGTTAGGGTTTTGAAGAATCGATTTGGGAATTTGAAGATGAACTCAATTTCCGAGCACAGGTAAACACCGCATTAACGAGGATAAATTTCATTCAGGCTCCCTAATCTTATAGCTAAATTTCAATTTCAATTAGGTGACATAATGTTTAGAGATAAATAGTGAACTCCAATACAATAATAATAATATTTTTTTTTTCTTCGGAAAATTTTCGAACTCTTGCCCCATTCATTAACTAGTCTTCTCTCCTTTTCTACTCGCTTTTATAAACTAATATTTCTCTCATTTTTTTCTCTCCTTTTTTTTTTAAATTCATACCCCAAACCCCCCCCCCCACCCAAAAAAAAAAAAAAGAACATTTTTCTTTTAATACAGATTTTGGTCTCATCAAAGACTGTCCTAGACCTAGGTTGGTTTGGGAATATATATATATATATATATATATATATATATATAACCCCGATTACATAAAAAGTCAAAATACTGAAGTGGGGATGGCAAAATGGCCCTATTGTCCCATGCCTTACAAGGACCCGGCCGCAGGAAGGGATAGAGATGTGGCAGTTTTTTTTTTTTTTTTTTTTTTGTCTCTCTACCTCTAGTTGGGAGTGGGGGCAGGGATGGGAATCTCCCTCCACGCCTCCTTTTTGTTTTTAACTTAGAGAAAATTGTAAAATTTGACACATTTTAATATGTCATTTTTAAAATTAAACAACTTTTTAAACTTATACAAAAATATCACTTTTTCTCTTTTTTAGACAATATTGTCTCTAAATAAAAATTCTAATATCAATTTTAACAGCATCAATTCTTCGATCTCTTCATTCAAACACTAATCAAAGCAATTGAACTCATTAAAATCTTCTTTGACACTTGCTGAATAATTCCAAATAGCCCGATAATGCAGAATTTCATAATTAAAGAAACTCCAAATCAACGCTTGTATTACACGTTCATCGTTAGATCTGTAGCGATCAAACAGGAATTCGACATAATGGCAAGATGAAGTTAACTGTACTGGTCTGCGATTGGAATTGGTCGGCACTTGAGGCGCATGGCCTGCATGCGCAGACGGTGTGTAAGTCTCAACTATCGTAAAAGGAAACTATTTAAATCTACAGTATGTAACTATCGAGATCTACGGTTTAACTGTAAAGACATACATATAACTATAGAGAATTGTCCTGATTAAATGTCAAGATCTACAGATAAATTGTATGGATATTTTTTTATCAAGCTATAGTGTTAAGAATTCGCACTCATAATTGTAATTGTAGAGATATATAGATAAACTGTAGAGATATACAGATATAACGAGAAATTATTGCTTAGAGGCAATAATGTAATTTTATTCAAAAAATTGCCATTTTTACACAAGTTTTTAAAAAGTGCCATTTTTAAAATTTGATTTTTATTTTTTGCATTTTAGAAATTGTCTGTTTAACTTATTAAATTATTTTTAAAAAATAAATTTTTTTTTACTGGGATTTTTAAAATTATTGTTATTTATAAATTTTAAAACAAAAAATAAAAATGAAATGGGGATGGCTTAGAGACATTTTTCTTGTTCAGCCTCCCCATGTTGCCAACCATAACAGAGATGTCAGTGGATCTACCAATTTTACAGGTAAAAAAGGCATGCTAGAATTTTTTGCTATAGAAAGTTTTACTCTCCCCTTTAAGGAGAGTACACTCTCATGTGACTACATATGATTGAAGATTGAGAGATTGAAGTGGATTTTATAGGTAAAAAAGCATGTTAAACAGTCCGACTTTAAAGAGTATTATTCTCCCCTTAAAGAAAGTACACTCCCATGTGACTTTATGTGATTGAGAGTTGGGGATCCTTAGAAAATTTGATAAGCAGTAAAAAATGGAGAGACCTGACATCGCATGCGTTCATCTTGGCTCCATCACACCACACGACCCATGGTAGATAATGAATCATAAAAGGTAAATATTTGCACGATGTCCATGGACCTGTAATGAACACCAATGATACTACATAGCATTCGGTTGCAATATTATCCAAAAATTTAACGCCACGTGTAGAACTCAATTTTGTAACTAGAACAGCATAATAATAAGAATTAAGAACGCGATAAATGCAAATATTAAAATTTAAAACTAACTACCTTCAATACACAATGATGATGACGATTATGCCGCTTTATAAAACCTAATGTTACATTGTCTGGTCGTTCTACTTCCAACTGGTTAGTCAATTCTCAGCAGAGTCCTACTTTTTTCCAAACACCATTAAACTACACACTCTCCCCCATAGCCCTTTTCTTCTTTACATCAATTGGCAGTAATGACAGCATAATTCTATCTTCTCCCTTCCCAAGCTTCTGATGGCCGGAAGCGGAGAACTTAAAATTAGCAGGTTGTTATTGTTCTCAAGGCACCACTTTCACCCATTCGAATCGACCCGGGAGGGGCACTTCATTTGCAACATCAAAATTATACCTGCAACATGAAACACAGCACAAAAGAATAGCCTTATTACAAAATTCTAACCACGAATCTCAATTTTGATTAGTCAGGCAAGAAATAAGAGCTGTTATATTATTATATATAATAACTAAAAATGCAGAACCCATACTTCTCCTTAAAAAGGCGCTGCTGAGACTGCTCGGCGCGAGCAAAGAAGTCCTCCATCTCGAGCGCTGTAGGAATGCTTCTGAGAATGGCATTCCGAGACCTCTGAATAGCTGCATCTGGACTCGTCCGTCTTGTGGTCGATCCTGGAGTTGAGACTGTGCCAGCAGCCCGAATCAAACTGCACGGTGTGCTTTCCCGAGTACTCCTGCTAAAATGCAGAATCCGATTAATAACAATATTAACCCACTTGCATGTGAATTTCAGACATAACAATCATGTATAAAATAAGGTTACAGCAGTAAGGGTAAAAATGCTCTGTCCAAGATACTTATGAATCGTACAATAACAGAGATCCCACATACTTTTCCAGTCTTAATTTGCTGTGGCTGCCCCGTGACAAGGATACATTATTGCAATCACAAGTATGGTAAAAAGAAGTATTTGCTCTCACAGCAGCAAAAACATACCAGATCGACTAAAGCCATCTACTGTCAAACTCCTAGTAAAACAATTTTGAGGGACATTACAGGCTCCATCGATGTAAACACAAATGCAATCGCTACTACAAGTATGCTAGAAAATTTCCTACCCTACTAAAAGTCATCATTCTTGTTCATTTAGGAATACAGAATCAATCCACCAATTTCAAAAATTTGCAGCCAGCAATATTCACATATTTTGTTATATTTTTTTACAGTAATGATGAAGCAGCACAGTTAGTGTAAGAAGGTGAAGAAAGAAAAAGAACAAGAAACCAAGCCTCATTCCCGAATAAATTCGGATCGGCTTATACAATCCTTTCTTGCCACTGCCTGCAACTCACTACCAGATCTACCTGAAGATTCAAAAGGACAAAAAATAAAGAAAAAAAGAAGTAGAATTACTGTGGGTTTGCATGGAATTGCCGGCATGTATGTAGATCTCTTTCCTTTCCTTTTCTTTTTCTTTTTTTCCCCTTCTCTCTTTCTTTTTTCAGTTTTTAATTTGGTCCTAGTGGGGCCGCCAGTAAAGCAGAAACAAGATTTTATATTTCATGAAAAAGAACCATCCAGTCCCAAACGCAGCTTGCCTTTTGCGAAAGCAATTTTACACAGTTTCCACATCTGACATAACACAATGCAAAACTAAAATCCAGCGAGTATTAAAGGCACTCAAATCTGAATGAAAAAAAGAAAAGGCTTTTCCATTAAATACTTAACTGCTCAGGAAACACAAATATGACTGCTTGAAAAATACTTCACTAACTGAGACGACTTTTCATATACACATACAAACGTACACCCAAACATCCATGTTACATTGTAAAAGTTGTCAGAATACTATTTTCAAATCTTTCTCCCCCATCAGGAACAAAATACCCAGAATGAAAGTTAATAAAGATTAACCAGATAAAAACACTTATTTTCAGGGGAAAGAGAACCTCAAATATATTTTGATGTAAAGTTTAAATATTTTAATATAAAGGTTACCCGAAAAATGGAAGTGAAAACAAGAAACCAATGACCAAGAAAAGGGGGATGGACAGAGCAATACTTGGAACAAAAAAGGAGAACTTGGATCCTTCTTTTCCTGAAAGTGAAAATGAAAGTCCAAACAAAGAGTTCTTTCCCTTTTTTCTCCTTCTTAGGGGAAAACTATTAAAATTATAAATAAACAAGCAACAAATTTGAGAGCCACAAAGGCCATTAACCACTTGCTTACCCCAAACACGTTTGAAAAAGATCAACTTTTTCTATTGTATGCCAAAAAAAAAAAAAAAAGAGTAATTTTTTTAGGCAAAACGAACATGAATGATACTCTTTTGTGAAATAATAGCAAAGAAGGGGAGAAAAAGTAAAGCCAAAACGAGGTCGATAAAAATTCCTTTTCTGCTATCTTATCAAAACCCCACCAAAAAAATTTATTATAATCACCATTATAATTCACTTACCACCCCACTCCCACACAATTCAAAACAGAAGAGTTGAAGGAATCCATGTAATTCTTTAAAAAATGAAAAAGAAAAAGAAAAATTCATATGTATAACTATACAACATATAACGTAACTATACAACATATAACATTAATGTATGTAAGCATATACCTTTCTCTAGCTTCCAAATCCACATTATTTTCACCAAAAAAAGCCTCAATTTCCAAATTCCCTGTTTCACACACCCTGTTTTCCATTTCAAAGCACGTCTCATCCTTCTTACCCATTCCAATTGAACCCGACTTCATATCCGACCCCGAATACTCTTTCGCACAAGCACCACCAATTTCGGAGCCCTCTTTTTCTCCGCAAGAAAAACCCTGTTTCTGTCCCGACCCTTTCTGGGAATTTGGCTGTTGGTGTATCAAAAACACCGGTTTCTCGAGGCGGCGTGAACGGAGATCGGAAGAGCAACACGACTCGGACTTCGACTGCTGAGTTCCGGCGGCAACAGCGGCTGTGGTGGTAAAGGTGGATCGGAGGCGTTGAAGGGCTAGGGTTTTTGCCCGGGTTCGTACACCGGGGGAAGACTGAGAGAGTTCCATCACGCTCACGTCACCGCCTATTTTAGCTTTCCTCATGTATTTTCCCATTTTCTGCTGTATTCACTGTGGGTTGTGTGTGTGTGTGTGTGTGTGATTTTCTTGGGAGTCTACAGAGGAGTTTTCATGGGGTTCTAGAGAGAGAAAGGGAGGAGAGAGAAGAGAGAGAGGAGGGAAAAGAAGGGGGCGGAGGGGTGCTTTTAATTTTTCTATGGGTGGGCGGTGGGGTAGGGTGTAGGGTAGATGCGGTAAGGGGTGAAGTTTAGGGTTAGAACATGAGAGTACTTGCCTTACATTTTCTGCGTGCAATTAATTTTTTAGACTTTGAATTTGAAAAAAAGAAAAAAAAAATTCTCAAATATATTACGAATATATGATCTTTTTGAAGTAAGTTGAGAAGGTAAAAATTCTTCCTCTGTGCAACCCCATCCTGGGAAATTCCCGCACTCACATCGTCCCATTCTCAACTTTAGTGGGGTTAGTGACCTAGATAGTATGTTCTAAATAGTCTGTTTAAGTGGGATATATTGCAAATTCACCACAAAAAAAAAAAAAAGAAAATAATAATAGTAATAAAATAAAAAGCAAAAAAAATTAAAATAACAAGCACATACGTGGCATGTACAAAGTATTTCTCACGCATAGGATCCAAACACATAAAACTTACAAGTATTAAAATGCACGAAATTATTAACTGAAATTCTCACGCACACACAAAAACACATGGAAGAAAGGAAAGATTTTCATATTTAGAGGGGAAAATTCGGCCAAATTTGGGAAATGCACCCTTGGGTCTCTGTGAGTGAGTGCAACATGTGGAGATTGATGTAGAGACCACCTCTAATAACTTAGTAATGGAACAAGACAATCTCTATCCCTCATTATTGGGGACCTCACTTCCTTCCTCCTAAATAGTCCCTGTATTTTTTTTCTATAATTTTTTTGAAGCGCTATGTAGTCCAAGTAAGTGAGTTATTCTATGGAAAGGCCTCTTGCAGGACTTTCCCTCCTCTCCTTGGAATTTTTCCCATGTAAATTGTCTAGTTGTGTTATATAGGAAATCTGAAGTGGTCTTTGGATCATTCGTCCCGTCGCGGGTGTGAGGCTTTTCTTGTTGGGAACTAAAATTTCAGGAATTTAATTGTAATTTCTAAAATTTGTTAAAAAAAAAATTAAAGGACAAAAGTTGCAATTGACAAAATATTAATGACAAAATTGATTTAATTCTAATGCCTAAAATCATTATTTGATTTTTTCCTTTTCGAAAGAGATAAAAAAAGCTCCTAGAACTCGGCATGGAGAGTGTTTTCCATCCCTGCCAATTTTCTCATCCTAGCTTTATTTTCCTAGCTCGAGGGAGTAATTAACTTGGATGTTTAATATTATAATTGTTTTAAAATTAATTCTCACTCAAACTCATTTTTAATTATACAATCGCTCATCAAAATAGTTTAGCACATACGTTCGTAACTTTTTATTACTCTTTAACCATATATTTTCTCAAAAATCACTTTATACAAATTTAAACTTTCAAAAATTTGACAGCGATGATCTAAAAGGAAAAAGGATTGAATGAAAAAACAAAAGAAAACTAAGAAGAAAAATCACACCTCAACTTTAACACTGTCAACATCTCAAAACAACACCAATAATAATGTTGCTGACATTTTTCTTTGTCATTTTTTTCTTTTTTCAACCCTCGTGTTTTAAAACATGCATGGCAGCATATGAGGGGGAGAGAGCCCCAAGTAGCCAACCCCACTCAACCTGAACCTTGCTACCAAGAAAGGCAACAAATGTCGACCTAATTTTATGAAATATATTCAGGTACTCGAGGAGTTATTACTTATTAGGTTCCACGCCAGTCGGGATTTCACATGTAAGATCCTATTGGTGCCTTAAACCCATATGTAAGTTCATGATTGGCCTATGGTATAAAATACCCCAAGAATACTTGATTTTTTCCCCCTTATTATGGAGGATCTTCTCTTGTGTTACTGTGGAAGAAATGAACCGTTGCCATTTTGCCAGAACTGCAACCATGTTGGCAATGTCATAGTGTCGGTGGAGGGAGACGGTGGCAATGGCAACTCAGCTTGTTGGGGGTTGGGGTAGACAGCGATGAATACTATTTTTCCTTTTTTTTATTATGTTTTTTATTCTGATTTTTAATTCAATTTAAATTTGCTGAACTGCTGACCACATTTCTCTTTTCTTTTTGTCGGATTTCTGTCAACAAGTTAGCTACTCAAGAGAAATTAGAGGCAAAAAAATAAAAAAAAAAAAGGAAAAAGAAAAATTAAGATAGAAAATAAGAACACTTAATCCACTGGATGAATGCCATAAACTTTTCAAGCTTGTGCACAGCCGAAAATAAAGAAAGGTTGGATATATATAAATGTAAGCTTTGGTTACATCTTAGTATATTTATGGCAATTTTGCCGTTATGACATCTCTCCCTCATATGGAGTACATGGATATACACTGACAAAATTGAAGAATATAGGTTTCAAAATCTTCTTGATCGACCCATCATGTTGTGAAGCAACTTATCTCTTTCTTCTTTTACCATATAGAGAATCAAGTATCTATTGTGATATTTTGGCAGACATACGAGTCTATTTTTAAATTACCTACTTCCAATAATATGTTGTCAAATTCTTCAAATTAAGAATGTAGTCATATTGTTCTTCAGTAAAGATGTGACTGATTTTGATCAAAAGACACCTGGTGTCTCGACATCCTTTTTTTTACACATGCATGGGCTCATGTGTAAGAGAGGGGTGGGCCACATAGGTCAGATGTTATGTGAACAAAATAGATGGAGGAGAATAGATCATAGTCGATATCTCCACAAGGGTGATATTTGATGTCTCCAAAAAAGGACTTTAAATGTGGCAGTACCAAATCAGATTGGCCTTCCCCACTTAAAAAATAAAATAAAAAATAAAAAATCTAAGCATACTACAATATAATGAATTTATCGTTCGATTCTCATCAACTTCCAATCCTTCAATTTTTAATTGTTCAATTTTCAGCACAAATGTAGAGTTTAAACATTTTTCCACTTTTTGGGTACTAATTAGCAAAGCATGGAAAGTAGGCATCTTTGACAAAAGAATGATAAATGTCTGTTCTTAATTTCTTTCACTATTAAAAAACTATAAATTGCAAACATTAGAGCACTCGTGTTAAGGATTTCATCGAATACTCATGAAACTAACATGGAATACTTGTAAAGAAAACTAATTGTTTACCCATTTAAATACCTGTTAGCCCTCACATTGATCATTAATGATAAGTGGAGATTCAAATTTACAGTTGTGAAATTGCTTTCCTCTGAACTGAAAGCTGAAACTAAAGTGTTTATAGTTACATACTCAATCACGGAAAAAATTCTTATACTATAGAGTACTAAACATTCGATACTCTTAGTCAATTAATAATTTACATGTGTGTTCAGATAGGACCCAAATTAAATAACAAATTAAGGCCTCTAGATCTACATGTGAATTCTTGATTAGAGCATGGAGGATAGAGTATGCACGGAAAAAATTCTGATACTCTAAGATACTGAACACTCGGTACTCTTGACCAATCAATAATTTACACATGGGATTTGGGGCTCAAATTAAGTAACAAGTTGATAAACTTGAATTCATATGAGGATTCCTCATTAGCTAGATGTACCGAGTTCAGTACTATTACAGTATCAAAATTTTTCCAATATGTACTCCTAAAGTATCAGAAAATTTCCCCTCAACTACACTGAACAATGATACTAACTTAAACCGACAATGAGCTGATAAATTCATTTTTTTTTATCTAGTTATTATTTTTCTCATTTTAACATAACCTACATATATCCCGATTTATATAGACTTGCGTGGTACACGTACATTGCACGGGTGTCAAACTATTGATTAATTTTTATATATTATTCAAATTTTTATATGGTATTAGTTATAATTAAAACGGGACATAGATTGAAAATCTGATAAAACGAAAAGTTTGGTAAGATTAAAAAAAAGTATTAAGTCTTTAACTAAACAACTGTCTAAAGCAATTCATGCCAAGTTCATCGACTTGTCCGTCATAAATCCTCTATGAACAGTTCATAATATTTACTCTTTAGCTCACATATTTGGTCCACAGGACGAAAACTTTTTTAGTGCATCTTCTGATAATCAACGTAATGTTATTGCAATGGTAGAATCACAATCTTATATACTTCAATTGCATTGCTATAGTGGCGGAGTCAGCTGACATTATAAGACTAGACCGAAGTACACAAGTAAACCATCTATGCAATTTTTGTTCTTCTTTTAATACAAATTTTTTCTTTTTTTTTTTAATTTACTATTTAAAAAAATGTTTTAGGGCAAGGGGGACCTAGGCCCAATACGCCCCTCGGGCTTGGTCCCTGCACTGCTAGTAGGGGTGCTTTATTTAGATTTTTGAGAATTGGTTTTTTTAGGAAAATGTATCGTTGAAAAGCAAGAAAAATTAAAAAATCTATATGTAAGATTATTTAAAATAAATGTTCTAAAAACTATCATTCGTTTTCAATCACTAGCCATGAAAAAATGATTTTACCAATTCAAATTAGAACTTGTAGTTGGAAATGAAGTTGATTAGCTAGAGTAATAAAGATAATCATACCTTTTTATATTCTTCTTTGAAATGAACAGTCGATAGAGGAAAATATAAAGACATTACATAATAACGTATTAAACAAACTTAGCCATGCAAGTTACACATTAATTACGTTAATAGACAAGTGTATGCTATTTTAAATTTTGTACCTTTTGTACATCGATTTTCCCACCTTTTTTATTTGATAAATATTCCGGTAATTGTTTTGTTTATTTATTTCTTTTCCAACATTAATTTTCTTCATTTACATGATTTGATTGAACTCTTACTA
>CAVNYN010271163.1:0-35043 GCA_963692815.1 Nyctanthes arbor-tristis
GTTCATCACAAGATTACTTGTTAGGTAATAAACTCCGGAACTAACTTTAGTTGCCTTGCAGAAAGGTATGAAAAATTTCACAACCTTAAATGCATCTTTCCAATATGAATCATCAAGTTGTAATTGACGATGTTTTGAATTAACAAATGCATTAATAGCATTAGAATAGCCAACACAATATTTTAACATTAAATAAGTCGAATTCCATCTATTTGGAATATCATCAATAAATTTTCTTTTTCTCAGACAAAAATTTTTACAAAGTTTTGCAAATTCTTGTTGTCTAGAACTGGAGCAAGAAATGTAATAACTGACTTCTCTAATTTTACTGATTTGCACGTTTATTAGTTTTAAACTATCTTGTACAACTAAATTATATATCTGATTAACACGTTTAATGTGAAAAAATTTATAATCAAATAGAGGCTTAATTGCACTTTTTAAAAGATCAATACACACAAGATTAGCACTAACATTATCAAGACTAATTCTGGCCGTTTGAATCTATTTATTCAAATTGAATTATTGAAATTCATGATTATAAATGAGCAGTTGTCAAATCAGTAGTAAGTAGAATTATAATGTGTTTGAATAAAGAGAATCAAACAACTCCTAAATACTTTGTTTAACACACCAAATTCATTAAAGACTTGTAATGTATTTTCACACAAATTTACTCTATTATGTGGAAATTTAAGTAAACGAAAAGCAATAATTCTCTTATGAAGTACCCCACTAGAATCAATATAATGTGCAGTAACATAAATATAACCATTGTGAATTGAAAAAATTTGCCAAACATCCGATGTTTGTTTTTTTCTTCTTTGGCATTTGAGATGATCCAACATCTTGTACCGCACCACACTTATTATCTAAATTTTTTGGAAAACAACTATCATGTAAATGAGGATTTATAGATAAAAATTTATGAGAATCTATAACATAGCAGTAAAACTAGAAGAACTAAGAGTTGAAATTTTCTCCTCAGAAAATACGTTATACAATGAGTGCTAAAAATTTGAGGTGAAATTATTACCATGTTTTTATAGTTGTTAATGACTTTTAAGAAGAAATTTTCTAGAGAAACAGATAGGGTTTTAAATTTGAAGCCAAACATTCAATCACATGATGCCAACTCATCAGTTTCAGGTGAGTTGACATCATATAATTAAAAGTCTAACTCTAAATTTAGAGCTCATCTATTTCAGTAGCTAGACTCGCTTTAAGAATGT
This sequence comes from Nyctanthes arbor-tristis, assembly GCA_963692815.1. Taxonomy (NCBI): domain Eukaryota; kingdom Viridiplantae; phylum Streptophyta; class Magnoliopsida; order Lamiales; family Oleaceae; genus Nyctanthes; species Nyctanthes arbor-tristis. The sequence continues at coordinate 1,233 of CAVNYN010271163.1, forward strand.
TACTGACAATTTCTCTGCCACATGCATAATTTGAGTAATGTTGATTGATGATTTTTCAAAAGATGATTGTTTGCTCTTTTCTCTCTCTCTCTTATCAATTGCACAATTTTTTGTCTTTTGTTTACTTTTTTTTCCCACTTTTGTGATCAATTATTGTACTTTTTGTTTATATTTGCTTTTAGGAAAAATAGATTTAAAATACGAATTTTATATTAGTAATGTAATCTCTAATCTTGCTACGTAGAGTTAATCTCTTTAAAAAAAAATTTATCCATGCTGTTCCACATGCACGCGTTTTTCCCGACGGGCAAGCGGTCATCCGCTGGCGACATTGGGTAGGAAATTGATAATTGATAAGATGTGTGATGTTAAAACGGATATGGCAACTCATATTAAAAAAAGGGCAAATAAAAACTTTCTGCCTACCTCCACGAAAACGGTCAAAAGCCTGTATAAAGGCTATGGCTTGGTGTGGCGTGTGGCAGATATGCATATGTTGATTGATGATTTTTGAAAAGACGATTGTTTGCTCTTATCTCTCCCTCTTATCAATTGTACAGTTGGATAAAATGATTGACAAAAAATTGGACAAAATAAATATGTGTCATATATGATTAGTGTTGATTTAAAAATAATGTGATATGTTGAAAAAAAAATTATGACATGTGTCAATTTTGTTAGAATTTTTGTATAGACTTTTGTTCAAATAGCACAACTCATTGTACAATTTTTTGTCTTTTGTTTACATTCTTTTCTCTTGTTTGATTCTCTTTATTAATTCTCTTTATTAATTTCATATATTACTGATTTAATCATTAATTTAACAACTATTTATTTATAACTATATATTTTAAACTTTTATTAAATTTACACCACTCATTTCACCTTATTATAATTTCTCACTGTAAAGCAATATTAATAATTAAAATCAAACAGCTATTTATTCACTTTCTGCACTTCATTTATTATTGTACTTTGTTTTGTATTTGCCTTTTAGAAAAAATAGTTTTAAAATTTATATTTTATATAGTAATGTAATATGTAGAGTTAATAATTAAAATTGTGTGAAAACTTAAATCACATCTAATAGGTGATTTAATAATATGTTACAATGTGTCTAAAATTAAAATTTAAATTGATTAATAAATCAAGATAATTTTTAAATGGTAGCCAGACTAAATTTTTAATATCCTTTTTAAAAATTTTTTATGCATGCTCGGCCACACGCACGCGTTTTTCATTAACCGCTGGCCCATCTTTCATTAACCGGCTGAATTAGTGCCGATTAATGGAAAGTAGTGGCCCGGGTCTCGGACCGTTTGGTTAAGGGCCGACCTTAGGTCCCGGGCTTTTACAAGCCAGTGGTCCGGGGCGTTTGACACCTCTACCTTAAACCCTACATTTCTACTTTCTGTTTGGAATAACTCTAATTTGACAAAAAAAAAGGGGGGAAAAAAACTTAGATAAAAGTAGGTGGCAGTTTGATTCTCGATATTGATTTACAATATATATATATATATATATTAAATGACACTTTGTTTGACACAATTACAATTACAATATTACAATTACAATATATATATATATATTAAATAATATTTTGTCTGGCACAATTAGACAAATTTTCCTGCCTAAAGCTTTATTTGATACAATTGCTTATAATATCATATCAAACTAGATGTCACTATTAACAAAAAAGAGTTATTGCAAATGTAAATAGTAAATGATTGAACTCGTGACCTACATGTTAAAAGTAACATGCTTTTAAACCATTATGACAACTCTTTTATTTGTTAACAATTTTCATTTATATATTACTATTCTAGCGTATTTTCACTCAAAGAAAGTATTATTATTAACTACATATATATTTAAAGGTTAATTATATTAACACTACTTTTTTTATTAATCGTACCAATTTTTCAAATATACGAAAATTGTCAAAATTAAAACGACACAAATAATCATCACATTCTCAACAATTATAAATGTTTTTCCCCTCCTATCTTCTTCCCCCATGTGCACCAAAAAAACCCTTTATATTTTCTTTCTCTTTTATTTTAAATATTAATTAACTTCTTATAATATTTTTCTTTCTCTTTTATTTGAATATTATTTAACTTCTTCTAATATTGATTAGTACAACTGAGAAGAAGAACATAATTTTATATTATTATCTTCAAGTTTATGTTTTCGAGACTCAAGAATTCCTACAAAAATCACACTTTATTTTTGGCTCGTAGTTACAAAATGAATAAAAATATATATGAGGAAACGAGATATTATCTGGTTAAAATGGTATGTAAGGAGGGTACTTTCTTATGGATATGAAAATTTTTATGTGAGCGGGTATCAAGTGAATTCGAGTATGTACATATCATATACTTACTATTAGAATGTCAACTAATAATATTAAATATATTATATGATAAAAACGTAAAACATAGTAAAGTATTAATCAAGTAGATATGGATAACTATTTATATATATATATATATATATTTTGTATAGAATAAAAGTAATTTATTTTTTTGTCTTTTTTTCTCTATAGATGTAAAGCATGTAAAATATATATTGAATTCAAATTGTTATTTCATTTTATTTAATTATTATTGTAAATATTTATTTTTTTTGCAATTTTTGTAATGAATTTTTTTTAATATGAAATATTAGGAATTTACCTCCTCATGCAACGTACGGGTTAAATACTAATTGATTCTTAATCGGTCTTGAATTCATACATTGATATTTTAATTTAACGAATATAAAAATAAATTTTAGTGAAAACTTTGTGAACAAAGAGACAAATCCATAAGAAGAAAATGAACTACTCAAAAAAAATTATTATCTCTATCTCGATTTTTTGGTCTCATTTTCATTTTTAGGATGCTGCACATATAAGGTCCCTTTTATATATTAAAAAGTCTAACTTGCATTTCTTTACAAATCTACCTATTTAATAATTTAATTATAACTACTAATTTTGAATTTTACTCATAAAAATGTACGTTATGGGGGTACTTTCTTATGAGTGTGAACATTTTTATTTGAATTGGTATTGACCGTATAGAGGTATGTATATACATGGCATATATTATTAGACTATTAACTAATAATACTAAATAAGTTAGATGATTTAAAAGTAAAAAAATAATGAAACATTAATCGAGTACATAAGCAGATAACTATTAGCATATTATTAATAAAATATTAATTTGACGTGTTAAATATTAGATCAAAACGGTATATTTATTAATTTTATTATGCAAATCCAATGATACACACCTGTTCAATATTTTATTATTCATTATTATTGATTTTTTTTGAATTAGTCTTCTCGTACAATGCACTAGTGAGAGGCTAAACTCATAGTTGTAATAATTGATTGTGATGCGATTATTTGATTGCTAATTATTACAACTTTATATAGGTTGGACGTGTGAACTTGTACGACGTGTTTGGAGGAGACCAGAATTATAGACTCGGGTATTTTACTATAAATATCCCACGGTGATTTTTAATTAGCATATCAATTCGTAGTTTTATAAAATGCAACTAGTATATTATACTTTATTTATGATATGATATCCACACTCACACGTTAATTTTGATATAAATATACACTATATCTCTATCCGTGCGACGCACGTGTAGGAATGGCAATTTATCCCGACCGGACCCGACTGAATACCGTTGGTGACCCGAACAAATGGGGCGGAAAAATGTCGCCCCTCGGGTTGGTGGAGTGATCGGGGCGAGGCTGGATCTGGCTCGCCCCGATCCGTTTTAGTTTAATTTAAAGAAAAATAGAAAACCCCAAATCCCAATAATTCGGCAGAACCGCATGTAGAATAAGAAGGCAGAACTCGGGAATTATAATTAGAAAACCCTAAATCCCAATAATTTGGTCCAAATCCCTATAATTTGGCCTTTGCATTTAGCCTTTTAAATGCTTTATCATGTATATATGACGATATCTATTATGTTGAACTTGGAAAGTTGGAGTCTTGGACTATGTTAGGTTTGTGCTCTTGAGTTTTGTCATTTCTGGTATGTAATTATTATATATAAGTCTATAACTTTGAAATTAGAATGTGAGACATAACACTACTATTTGTTAAACTTTAAAGTATCAAATTGATTACTATTTGTTAATTTTGCAAAAAGATTATGACAAGCCAATCAAGTTAAGGCGAAAAATTTACCCAAACACTAAAAAATAAAAAGTAAAAAAAGTAAATAAATAAAAAATAAACAGGGCAGCAGACGGGGCAGATTATATATTGCGCCGAACCGACCCGAGCCCGACCTGAACTGCCCCTATCCGAGATAGTCGGGGCTGTGGGGGCGGTGCAAAATGTTATCAGGGCAGGGCCGATCCGCTCCAAATCCGCCTTGTTGCCATCTCTAAGCACAGGTGAAAAAATCTAGTGAGAACTGAGAAATTATAATGAACTAAAATGCGTAGTTTATAAAAGTTTGAAATTTGTGGTTATAAATTAACAGTTGTCAAGTCAGTGGCTAAATCAGTGGTAGATAAAATTATAAAGAGAATTGATAAAGAGAATCTAACAAGCTCTAGACATGTAATCTATGTAATTACCAGTGAATGAAAAATGATGTGATATATTGAAAAACATAATACCCTATGTGCCAGTTTTTCAAAAAATTTTATTTCTCATTTTGTTCAAATAGTACTACTCTTATGCTTTTTATAAGCTTCGTCCCCTGAAACAAACCCATTCCCTCCCAAATTTCATTTCCCCTTCTCTCTCTCTAGATTTTTCCCTTCCTGTGGTGCTCAATCATGAGTAATCCGGAAAAAGACAGCTTCGATATGAAGGACCTCGATTCGTCGCTCCTCGCCGCCGCTGCCGGTATGAAAAATCCTAAAACTCTAATTCTTACTTGGTACCACTACTTCTCACTAGTCTGTCAATTGTCTCATCTGGCATCTTGTGTTTGTGGTTCTTCTGTTTCAAAAGGTGTTACACTATGTAGTCCTAACAGACAAGTTTACCATTTTATCAGCTAAAGGTGTGCCTGATTTCTGGTTGACGGCATTGAAGACTAATCAAATACTGGCAGAGAAGGTAGAAAATGTTGGACTTTGTTTCTTGTTCCCGCCATCGACGTGCATTTTGATGGTGACAATTTTTACTTCTGGTTTAGATCACAGAGCGCGACGAAGAGGCTCTGAAATATCTCAAGGATGTCAAATGGTGTGAGATTGATAACCCCAAGGGTTTTAAGCTTGAGTTCTTCTTTGATGCCAATCCTTTCTTCAAGAATTCTGTACTGACGAAGACATACCACATGATTGATGATGATGAGCCTATATTAGAGAAGGCAATTGGGTAAGTCAGTTTTCATTGCATGATGATACTTGGATTTATCTTATTTATTTCTTCTATGTTTCAAGCATCTGATTGGATATGCTGTAGGACGAAAATCGAATGGCATCCAGGTAAATGCTTAACACCTGAGGTATTGAAGAAAAAGCCAAAGAAGGGCTCAAGCAATATGAAACCTATAATCAAGACTGAGAAATATGAGAGCTTTTTCAACTTCTTTAAGCCTCCAGAGGTTGATGACATTGATGAAGATATGGTAAGTGTAGTTGCATTAAAATTTGAAGGTATAAATTCTAGCAGACCCTGATTGATTTATTCTTTTTGGTCCAACAGGCTGAAGACCTTCAGACAGAAGACTATGACATTGGGTGAGTCACTTTTTATTTCTGTTACATAATTTAGAAATTGATGTCATCCATTCCCCATAATGGTTTTGACTGCGCATGGACAAAAAACCCGAGCCTGAACGAATTACTCGAATCCTACTTGAATATATTGGAACTTGAACGGGTAGTGAATAAAAATTATGCCCGAAAGGGAACCCGAAACTGAAACTTTGGACGGGCTTTGGGCATGAGTTAAAACCCGAAAAGCCTGAAAATACCTGAATATTTTTTTTACTTACAAAATTTTTAAATTCAAATTTTTAATTAATTCTCACAATCCATAAAACTATCTCCTTCATTTTACAATCACATTTTTAATACACTCGTCTCCTTCACACACGCAAAATAAAACTCAAGATTTGTATAAAATATATAAATTTGTCTTTTTCTATGAAGATTTGACTAGTTTTTATATGTGCACTATATGATTTGTATAAGATAAATTGTTTTTAATTAATTAGTTGACAACACTGCAAGTTTATTGTAAACTTGTAAACCTATAAAATTAGAATATAAAGAAAGTCACCCCTAAAAAAATATAAATAAAGCCAATTAACCAAATACTAGTTTTTAATTGTTAACTTTATTATATTAGTATCTAGTTATTATTATTATTTTCATTTAAGTGAATTATATGTGCTTTAAATTTTTTGTTCTTCTTATCCATTTAAGTGTTTCTTTTTTCGTTTATGCGTTTATATAATATGCGCTAGATACTCGAAAAATCAAACAAAACCCGAAATATTATTCGAACCCTAACTGAGACCGAACCCGAACGAGCTTGTCATTTTCAAGACCGAACCCGAACCCGAACCGAAATATTTGGTCCGGGTCTGATCAGTGTAATACCCGAACTCGAAACCCGAACGCCGAGGCCTAGTTTTGACTATTGTTGCATCCTATCGCCCTGTGCCAACAGATTTCGGTGCATGCTATCTGATCTCGTTTCGTATTAACTTTTTTTCTGGTGGACTGCAGAACGACCATTCGGGACGAAATTATTCCTCATGCTGTTTCCAGTTTTACTGGGGAGCAGGAGTATAGTAAGATCGAAGGTGAAGAATTTGTTTTTCCACTTATTAAATCCCGTTTCTTTTTCTTTCAAACTAATTTTACTGTTTTTCCTGGGAACGAATGCTGACATTAATTTTTTTTCGCTGTATGATATTCCATTCTGAGCTCTTGCAGTCCTCAAAAAGAAAGTTATTGAAAACCACCATTCGGGGTGCTGCTTCCTTGTTTACTGGGGAGGACGACGGCGGAGTCAGCGGCCACGGCGTTGCAGCCAAAGTCAGTGATGCAATCGGAGGCGCCTTCTCTAAAGTCAGCGACGCCTTCGCCAAAGTCGGCGGCGCCGTCAGCGAATATACCTGAGTGCAAGCAACAGTAGACTTGTCCTGCAAAAAAAAAAAAAAAAACCATCTTTGGGTACTTGGTCAATGTCAAGTTTGCAAAGTGTCGGTCTCCTGGACCCCCTCCCTTAAAAAAATCTTCTTGTACATGGTAACTCTTCTGTTTTGTGGTTGTCATTTTCGGTCTGTGTTTTTCTTTCCTTTTCCAGCCCTCTTAAATGTTGCGGTTTTCATTTGGGTTTATGGTTTAAGAAGGGTATCATTCTGTACAGGGGTTAATGTTTGGGTTATATTATCATCTTTACTTGACTCGTCTGGCCGCCAGGCAGTAGCGATAAACTCTTACTCGATGTAGTAGTTGATATGTTTGGTGAGCAGCTATCGAATAAAAGTATATTGTGGTTGCATAAATCTAAGTTTTCATATATTATCGCTTGGAGTTTAATAAAGTTTAGCACTAACAGAAAATGATTGTTTTCCATCATGTTGTGACTTCTTAGAACATCGCCGTTGCCACTATATGACAGAAACAGTAATTTTTAAAGTATCTCATATGTTCTTCTTTATTTTTATATGTATTTTTTTGCTTCCTTTTGTCTTTTCTCCCCACTTTTGTCCAGTTTTAATAACCCTCCACACCCTTTCCAGGTCTTACTCCATATTCTCCACTATTATTTTTATCACCATCTTTGAAATTATCTCTACATATGTCTCTTCTTTTTCAGATTGGCCTTACTTCTTTCTTGCTTTTTCTTCTCTTTAGATTCAAACAAAATAATCTTCCACTCTTGCAACAAGGACCTCTGGGAATATGTGGACACTCAAGCAAATGGTACCATATATTGGATTGGTACCAGGGTTTCAACAAACTATTGCAAGTAAGAGACATCATTTCATTCCAAGATTTTGGAGTTTAAATTGAATTTTATTTTTTTAATTTTTACTTATTAAATTTTTTTCCTTTTTTTTTTTTGGGGTGGGTGGGTGGGTGTTCGGGGGCCACCGGAGCACTGAAGTGATGCTCAAGTCATTATAAGGCAGGGAAACAAATTTTGCAACAAACTGAAGACAGTGGCTAACGAAATCTAGAGATATTCATACATAATTTAAGCTTGAAATTCTCAGAATACAATTCTAATAATCCTTGATGGACTAGTATCCAAAATATTTCCCAGAAATTCAAAATCATTGATTCGAATGAACAGCCTACTCTTGGTGAATTCAAGCGAAAAACTTACCCTTATGATCAAATGTGATATGGATTTGAAAATTTTCTTTTCAAGTTTTAACCACTGATTTTCAATAAGTAAAAGAGAGGGTGCCCGTTGTAGCCTGTAGGCACATAGTGTACCACGACGAGCAACAAATTACCACAGAACTATTGTTTTAGGGTACTTTTGGCAACTAATTTTAATAGATTATAATTATTTAAGTATGATTATAATGAGACACCTGGTAAAATAACAATTTGACATCTCTTACTCCTACAACAAAAGTATTTTCCCCCCTCTTACTAGCAAGAAGCACATGCTTCGCACGTTGCTATGTAATACCTAATTAAATTTTCTTATAAATATTAATTTATTAATATACGTCTAATTGTTCAGGGGCTATGTCAATATGAAATATACAATTAGTCATGCATAATAAATTTAAAAAACCACAATGTTGGAAGTTCTTAGTAGCTAATACTGAAAGTGATTGTATATAATTGATCTTTATCATCACATTTTTATGAAATATATAAGTACAAAAATCGATTAATTTGAGAAATTTAGTTATGCGTACAAAACTCAAGATGAGTTGTAACATGATTTAACATAAGCATAGTTAAACTAATTATGTTAGATTAGTCTTTCAATATTTGTGGTCTATAAATTTTATTACGCAGTCGTCATTAATATAAGATATTTTGGTACACAATAGTTAATTCTTAAATCTTTTTTATTCATAAAATGCGTCAAAAAATCTGCTATAAGGCAACTTTATTTTTATATCTTAATTTATAATTTGTAAAATAATTTCACATCCATCAACAACATTAGGCATGCATGGACTTGACTCCTGAGCTTATGAGTTACAAAATAATTTATTGTATAGATCGGAAGATTTACCATCAAAGCTGAAGAACAAATGTATCAAATTGAATGAGAGGATTTATGTACTCTATGAAAAATGAAAAGCTGTAAAAAGTGATGTGGCACAATTTCTTTTCTTCACATATCACATTACTTTTTAAATCTATATAACTAGAGGTGTGCTACTTTCCCTTGTCACGGGCAAGGCAAAGGAGGATTTTATACATAACTATCATAAGGCCATATCAATTTGTAAACTCGTTTACCAAGACATTTGTAATCTAGTTGCATCTTTATTGGTTATTTACTCCCTTGATCATGAGTTTGGTTATACACCCTCCCTTACAATCCCTCTGTAATGTCCCCCACAAAACTCACCCCCCCCCAAAAAAAAAAAAAAAAAACTAAACTCGTTTGATCATTCTTTCGGTGCCAGTGGATTTTGGGCCTAATCCTCTTTGGATGTTCAACAGGATGAGTAGCATTTCTTCATGACATTGTGAACATACCACCGGACCTTTAAGGCCGAACATATTTGGTGTTCTGATTTCGTTTCTTTAATTTTATGCAAGATTGGGTAATTTTTTGAATGGTTTGTGATCTATAATCTTGGGCTAATTGGCTCTATCTAATCCGATCTTTCTCTTTTATTGTGTAATCTAACACTAACCTTTGAATTTAGTTATTATAACCCTAAATTCCATCTTTTTTAGTGTAGTCTAACATTTTTAAGTTAAAAAGACTATAATACCCTTAAATTCGAATTTAACTAAAAATTAGTAAATAAAAATAGATAAAACTTAAAAAAATTATTTAGTTGTGCTAAAAAATTAATTTGGGAATATAGTGATGATAACATGGCGGATTGATTTGCTTCGTAATCCGCCTAGTGTAACTGTGTAAGGTAGAGCAGACAGAATTGATATATGGGTTGAGTAATGTAGATCGACTTTTCAATCTGTCTATCAATTCACAACCTTTATAACGTTAGTCATTTTCTCAAGCAATCTATATTTATTACGTCAATGCTTCTACAATTTGTTGGAAAGCTTTTTATCTTTAACTCTCAAGCAGAGGCGGATGCAGAGGGCAAAATTAGGTTACATACTGTTAAAGACATTGATTTTTGAAATAAACACCAAAACATATTAATTTGTTACGGTGAAACTTTGTTAAAAAACATAAAATTACGGTGTAAGATTTGGTCAAATTATGCCGGTTCTACAATACTGCGCGAGTCTTTGCTCTCTACCGTTTGATTTTTTCCTTTCATTTTTTTTCCACTTGATTACTTCTATCTAATTATTATTGCACTAGATTTTTTTCACCCTTGCGTTGCACGGATAGAATTATAGTGTATATTTATATCAAAATTGATGTATAAATGTAGACATCATTTTATAAATAAAGTATAATATATCAGTTGCATTGTATAAAATTACGAATTGATATGCGAATTATAATTTACCATGGAATATTCTTAGTAAAATGCCTGAGTTCATAATTCTGGTATCCTCCAAACTCATCGTGTAAATTCACACGCCCAACCTATATAAAATTGTAATAATTAGCAGTCAAATAATTAGAGATGACAATTTGACTCATTAATTTATAAACCCGTAGAGACATACCTCTAATATGATTGACCCGTCACAACTAATCGAGGTCAAAGAAGGTGTATGAGGTAACATTATCTGACCCGCCGTGGGCCAAGGTGGGTGCGAGTCAGGTTGGACCCACACCATAGACCCGTGACCCACCAAGTATTTTTTTTTTAGTAAATTTATTTAGAAAAATGTGTAGTAATTATTAGATACGACAATTTGACTAATCGACCATTAAATCCGTAGTTTATTTTTATTTTTTTGTTATATTATTTTTTTGAAAAGATTTTTCTGTCGAATTGAAAGAATCATATTATTATATTAGTTAATGTTGGGAACTTTAAAATTCTAAATAAAGGTTTTGTTTTATTCTACGTTTGTCAATTAATAATGCGTTGCATATAACATTAATTGAAAAAGGAAAAAATTTCATGAGTCCTTTTATGAGTCATAGTAGAGTCCCAACCCGTCCCATGACCTGACTTGTCTTGACCTGCCATATTAATTTGCAGGTTTGGGCAGGTCTGGGTGACTTCAGGACTTATGGGGCGGGTTCAGAGTATGGCTAACCGGCCCTATTTCCATCCCTATAAATAATCATATCACAATCAACTATTGCAACTATAAGTTTAGTCTATCACTCATGCGTTGTACGGAAGACTAATTTTCAAAAAAATTCAATAATAATGAATAATAAAATATTAGACAAATATACATTATTAGATTTGTACAGCAAAAATAATAAATATAGGTTTTTTATTTAGTATTTGACTCATTAAATTAATATTTTATTAATATTATATTATAGTTACTTACTTATATACTCAATTAATACTTTGCTATATTTCACCAACTTAATTAATATTATTAGTTAACAGTCTAATAATATATATCCAGAGTTTACATACTCATATTCACTCGATACCTGTTTAGATAAAAAATTTCATACTCATGAGAAAGCACTCTCTCGACGTATCCTTTATATGAGAAAAATTCAAAATTGATAGTTATAATTAAAATGTTAAATAGGGATATATTTGTAAAGAAATGCAAGTTAGACTTTTTAATATAAAGAGGACCATATATGTGGGACATCCTAAAAAGTAAAATAAGATCAGATAATCGTAATGGAGGGATTATTTTTTTAGTTCATTTTCTTCTTGTGGATTTCTCGTCTCTTTGTTCACAAAATTTTCACTAAAATTCATTATTATCTTCGTTGAATAAAAAAATCAATCAATTAATATTCAACACGTACGTTGTACAGGGAGATAAATTCTTAATGTTTTATATGAAAAAATTTCATTACATTAATTGTAAAAAACAATAAATAGTCACAATAATAATTAAATCAAATGAAATAACATGAATGCAGTCAATATTTTGAAAGCTTCACATCTATTGAGAAAAAAGACTAAAAAATAAATTATTTGTATCATATACAACATAATCGTTGTGACATAAATGATATAAAAGTAAAGATTAAAAAAATAGTCAGAAAAATTTTCAAGTTAGATCATAAATGTCAAGAAAATAAATTTTAACCATATATTATTATAACATAATTACATTATGTGTCTTTAGTTATTGGCATCACGCAAATAAATGGATTTTTATTGTATAAAAAAGAGAAATAAATAAATTAGTTGATTTGGTCTAAGTTATTCTGAACTAAATTTTCATTTATAATATAAGTTATTTTGAAATAGGTTTCTAAGTTATTGTGAAATAAATTTTGGTTTCGATATTATAAGGACTCTGGAAAGGAAATTTTGAATATCCAAATTATTATGTAATATCATGATGATGTCAGCATAAGAGCGGAAAAATTACAGTTGGGAATACAAATCTAATTGAAAACTGTTGTAATATATTATGTGATGAGATGAGATTTTTTTAATTAATTTATGACTTTTAAATTTCAATGTGTATCTGACCTTTTAATTTTGGGAGACGTAACTTTTTAATTAAATGTGACCTAATTAATTTAACATGTTTTAATTAAATGTGATTTTTTGTGTTTGTGACTTTTAATTTCAATATGTGAATTTTTATTTAAATGTGGCACAAATGTGACACTTCTTAATGAAATGTGATTTTTTAACTAAATATGACTTTTCTAGTCTCTATGTGCATTCTATCTCTCACATTACTTGTGTTTCTCATTATATATTTGGGTTAATTTCACATATCTTCCCCAATCTTTAGAGTTAGAATCGTCTAAGTCCCTAGCCTTTTTTTCTAGTACGCTGGGTCCTCAACCTTTCATAAATACTCACAAAAAGTCTCTCTTATCGGAATCCATCTAAAATTCCGTTAAATGGTTAAGAAAATTACCTTTATATCTTTATTCTTTAAATTTAAAAAAAAGAATTTAAAAATTAAAAAAATATAAAAATAAATAAGAAAAAAAAAACCCCCACCAACCCAACCCCCTCCACAGGCAGCCAAAGCCGCCGGAATGCTGTCATTTCTGGCAGCTGAAAAGAGTGGTGCCCTCCCCCCTTTTGTCTGCCAGAAATTCTTAATTTTTATATTTTTATAATTTTTTAATTTTTTTAAACTTAAAGAATAAGGGTATAAAGGTAATTTCTTTAACTGATTAACGAAATTTTGGATGAATTCCGTTAGGATAGACCTTTGAAGACCCAGCGCTTAAAAAATTTTAGGGACCCAGGCGATTGTAACTCTAAAGGTTGGGGACGATATGTGAAATTAACCCTATATATTTTGATATATTTATAACTTTTAAGAAATCACATTTATATTATTATTTAACTAAATGGTCATGTGGCGTTCAAAAATTAAAAGGTCATATACAAGGAACTCACATTTATTGTTACTATTTATTTAAAAAGTCACATACATAATAAATCACATTTAATTAAAAAATCATGTATAAAAAGTCACATTTAATTGGAACACCACATATAAAAAGTCTTGTTTATGTTATTTTTAAATATAATTTTTCCTATATGTGATTTTTGAACTCAATAGTAACATAAATTTGGCTTTTTAATTTAATGTAAATTTTTTAAATTGAATGTGAAAGGTCACACACAAAATAGAAAAGTCACATAAATGCAAATTTTACATGTAACTTTTGTGACCTTTTAATTAAATAGCAAAATAAATATGACTTTTTAATTCAATAGTGACAAAAAATGTGACTTTTATATGTAACTTTTTAATTAAATATAATTTTTCCTATATGTGATTTTTTAACTCAATAATCATATAAACGTGCGTTTTTAATTAAATGTAAATTTTTTTATATTAAATGTGAAAAGTCACATAAATATAAATTTTACGTGTAACTTTTTCTAACTCAATAGCAGTATAAATGTGGCTTCATAACTAAATAGAAAATTTTTTATATTAATGTAAGTTACTCACAAAATAGAAAAGTAGCATAAATATAAACATATAACCTTTTTTTACTAAATGTGACCTTTAAATTAAATAGAAAAATAAATGTGACTTTTTATTTATATATAACTTTTTGGTAGATATAAATTTTCCCATACAAGTGTGTCTTGTCTTTACCACGAATCATTTTCCTTGGTTAACAATAATTGTACTTTGGGTAAAATTTTCTTCACGTCTTAGATCTAGGAATTTTCTCATCTTCCATAAAAGAGCTGAATGAAACCAAAGTTTCATGTTCGATTTTGAATTAGAGACGTTCAAAATGCTGAATCGACGTTGACTATAACTCGTAGCCCTCTCATGTGATCTTTTGACTCAATATTAATATAAATGTGGCTTTTTAATAAAATATAAATTTTTTATATTAAAAGTGAAAAGTCGCACGCAAAATGGAAAAGTTACAGAAATGTAAATTTTACATGTAACTTTTTAACTAAATGTGACATTTTAATTAAACAGTTAAATAAATGTAAATTTTTAATTCACTAATGATAGAACATGTGACTTTTATATGTAACTTTTTAATTAATTATAATTTTTCCTATATGTGATTTTTTAACTCAATAGTGATATAAATGTGACTTTTTACTTGAATATAAATTTTTATATTAAATGTTAAAGTCACATACAAAATAGAAAAGTCACATAAATTTCAAATTTACTTGTAATTTTTTTAACTAAATGTGACATTTTAATTAAATAGTAAAATAAATGTGACTTTTTAATTCAATAGTGACACAAACTGTAACTTTTATATGCAACATTTTAATTAAATATAATTTTGTCTATATTTGAATTTTTAACTCAATTGTAATAAAAATGTGACTTTTTAATTAATAAATGTAAATTTTTATTTTATATTAAATGCTAAAAGTCACATGCAAAATACAAAAGTCACATAAATGTAAATTTTATTTGTAACTTTTTAACTAAATACGATCTTTTAATTAACTACTAAAATAAACATGTCTTATTAATTTAATAGTGACACAAAATGCAACTTTTTAATTAAGTATAAATTTTTTACATTAAATGTAAAAAGTCACATATAAAAAGGAAAAGTCACATAAATTTAAATTTTATATGTAACTTTTTAACCAAATGTGACCTTTTTATTTAATAGTAAAATAAATGTAACTTTTTCTATATACGACATTTAATTCAATATATATTGTAATGCAAAATAAGATTTTATATGTGATTTTTCCGTATGCGACTTTTTTTTTTAACTCTATTATAATACAAATGTGACTTTTTAATAAAAAATGTGAAAGTCACATTCAATTAAAGAGTCACATATAAAATAGGAAACTAAGACATAGATATTAAAAAGTTGCATATTATAAATACGATGGCCGGTAGATACTTATTATAAGCCTTTAATAATTAAATGGACCCTGTGTATCAATTGTGTGTCAATAAATTGAGGGCAAAGAAGGCACAACACGTGTTTACTAGTTAAACTATCTATGCGTTGTACGAGACGAAAAACTTATTAAAATATATTATTAGATAGTTAAATATAAATATGTAATATTTACACTCTTATAGAAAATATAAAAAGACAAGTATACATTAATTGAATCAATAAGATCAATATACTTAGTAATCGTAAAATTCAAGATCGTTTAAAAACACAACATACATTCTTACATATAATCATTTGTACATATATACAATAATGAAAAAAATACATATTACCCTCTTTATTTTGAAAAATCATAATAAAACTAACAAATTCAAAAAAAATGTAAAATGCATTAAAAAATTCAAATAATATTAAACTCACCAATGCACAAGGTAGAAATGATGAATTAACGAATTATGATATATTAGAGTTTGTTTTAGAATTGACATTTCAGATTTGAGATGTTAATTTATTAGTAAAAAAGATTAACAAACAAAATAAATGGGCAAAATAATTAAAGTTTAGTTGTTAAACCCAATAGTTACATGTTCAATCTTCTCTAAGTTCTTTCACAAAAATTTTTGTTAAAATGAAAAAGAATAATAACCGCAAAATTAAATTTAGCAAATAAAAAAAAAGGAAAATCACAGTACAAAATGTACCGAGAGTTAAATGGATTAATTAATATATATATATATATATATAGATTATTGATGCCGTAAAATTACCTACTATTTTCACGCATTACGTTTTGAGCTTAATTTTCAAAAACTAAATTCTTTTTATGGTAACTAGATTATCACCTGTGCGTTGCACGAGAAGATACCAAATCAAATTATATCTAACATTAGTACGAAATATTAAGTAATATATGATTAATCATATGGAACTGCAATGTTTTGATTACCTTGTTGTTAACTAATAGTTGCTATATGCTTACTCGATATGAAATACTATTAAATGATTTTAGTAGGAATTGCCAAAAGACTAGACAAACTCGATACCCATGGATACCGGATCCTGTTAAGAAAGGGAGTAGCTAACTAAATAGGTAATTCGGTTAGGGATGAGATAAAAAAATCGATCTGACTTAACAATGTACGGATGAAGGGTATGATAATTTTCACTCGTACTCGGCCCATTTACCTTTTCTTAAACAAAGATAAAAATAGATACTAAAACTCTAATAGTTTGAAAAGTAAAAAGATGATAAAGCTTATCAAGAAAGCTCAATAATTTCAATTGTAATTTTAATGTTTAGAATACTATTTAATAAAAAAAAATAAAAACAAAAATATATAAATATATTTAAATTGGCTAATAAATGGGTAATATGAATTACATGTAACAACCCTTTCCTGATCTGTCTTCGATTTAAGTGGGGATGAGAAAAAAATTGATATGTATGTTAACATGTGTAGCGTACTCAACCCGTTGTCATTCTTATACCTCAAAAAATTAAATATTTTATTTTTTTTTGTGACTATACTGTGAATTTTGTAAACCATGAAATATTAATTAAAATATATTTGTCATATACAAAAGAAGTAACGTAATAATTAATGACTCGATTTAAAAATATATAAACAATAATTAAAAATTAATATATCAGCTAAAGATTAAATAGTTTAATACAAATTAAGAAATACTTCTTAGATAATATATGCATATTAAAAAAATAAATTAAAAAATAAAAAACACTGAATATAAATTAATCCAGCAAAATATTTAAGAAGATAAGATACATTCAAGAAAATATTTAATCAAAATATTTGAAGATAAGAATAGATAAGTATCATAATTCCTAATTAATTGAAAAAATAGAGAAATATTAATCTATAAAGTACCATAGAATCTACCTAACATGTAAAAAAAGTCTAAAATATCCTCACTTGAGACAATTTTAATGAAAAAACCGCGGTATAAAAATACCACTTAGTAATTTACTTTTATATATATATATATATATCTAGATTTCCTAAGTAACCCATCTTCAAATTAGAAAATAATTGTGCGGTCTTTTTCTAAAGTCCCCGATGTAGCGGGGGCTGAATAGGGCTGTTGCCTGTGTCCCCATTGGCCCAGATTCGATACATTTATTAATTGCCTTTATTATAATATATCCACCAGATCGTGTAATTTCTACTTAGCCCATTTAATATTCTCTTCAACCCATATTGCAACTAACTTCAAACCTAAATTGTTTACTTAAAATTCAACTTAAGTGGCCGCCCATATGTACAACCCTAAGACTCAATATGGCATTACATTTGTTTTTGAATGGTTTCTTCAATCTTCTGCATATTATCACGTAGTCACGCTGACTTTCCGCTTCCATCTTCCTCTTCGTACTGAATTCGTACTTCTCTAATTCTCTCTGTAAGTTCTAGATATTGCCCATATTTGGACAGCTAATTTTACCTAAAATATATCTTATTCATTCATTGCAAGCACGGTTTCAAGAACCCTATACATTTTTGTTGCTTATACTTAGACTTGTAAGATAATAAGAAAATTAAGTTCTGTCATTTTTTTTTAAGTTAAAACTAATTTTGGTAGCTATATTGCATTAAAAAAAATGGTAGCTTTTGAATTTGTAATTGACACAACAGAGCCCCCGTTCTACAAATTTTTAATAGGATTGAACTACTTTTGTTGGCAATTTGTAATTTGATATGACCCAAAATTTTTAATAGGATTGTATAAACTTAATTTCTTAACCTTCTACCCATGCAACCTTAATGAAATTCATAGATCGGCCCCTGCTCTCAAGTCTAGTAATGATAAGGTCTTATAATTGATAAAAATAATCACTACGTGTGTGAGCGGTGTTATAAGTTTTAAGCTAAGGTTTTAGTCATTTAGGATAAAAAGTCTAGCTAATTTTCTCTTCTTAGTTCCTTGTACTTAAATTTATACAAAATTGGCATACATGTTGACCTTATGAATGGATAAAGGATTCTGCTCTGCTAAAAAAAATCTGTGAAATTATGTATTAGTTTCTGTTTTCACTTTAAAAATAAAATAATTGTTGTGACATATTGGACTCCCTAACGGGTTTGTAACTTGTATGTAGAGTTGAAACATGAGCTAGAAGAAAAAGCAGTGCTGGAAGCAAAATATCAGAAATTGTACGAACCTCTGTGCACGAAGGTAAGAGCTAGCATTTTTGTAAATGGACTGCTGCTTACTTTTTCCTCTTATTTGCCTGTCGTTGTTGAGAATATTGTATTCTGATGTCTCCTAATTTGGTGTTGATTTATTCTGCTGAACCCAAAGTAAAAGAAGGTAAATCCTTTTTCTGTATAATAAGTAGAACATTTATGTGTGAAATAACTAACGTATTTCTATTTTCTATTCTCGATCCGATAGTTTTGTTTGCCCTATTTCTTGTTTGGTTCTTCTTTTTTGACAAGTGTCAGCATGTAACAGACCAGTTTACCGTTTTATTCAGCTAAAGGTGTGCCGGATAGCTGGTTGACGATGATGAGCCTATATTATATTAGGGAAGGCAATTGGGTAATTCGATTTTCATTGTCCTGATGATACTTTGACCATCTTTTCCTGGTAATTATGTAATGCTGCTATTTCCTGGTGTTTACAGGGGAGGCCAGTGGGTATGAACTGAAGAAGAAGATGACGAGAACAACTACGAGCTGGATGAAAGACCATGAGGAAGAAGCTAAGGTGAAGAATCTGTTTTTCTAGACTAGTAATGAATGGTATTATCATTCTAGTTTTTGGCGTTTATAATCGACTCTACCATCTTTGGTGATGTTATAACAGTCTCATCTGGCTAAGGCCGCAACGTTAAACTCGATGCTGTAGTTGATATGTTTGGTACGCTGCTATTATCTTAGAGTAGATTGCTTGATTAGCGTGGTTGCATAATTCTCATATATTATCTCTCGTCAAGTTGACAAAGTGTATCAGCAACAGAAAATGACGTTCGACCTTTTTTATGGAAATTAGTGGTTGCATAAATCATCATTTGTTCTCTAAGTGTCAATTATTAGCTTAATTGAATATTTGATTGAATGAGTTGGACTTTTATAGAGAGAGAGAGGGTCATGAATACAACAAAGCTACAGCTTTCATTAATTAAAAACAAATCATTTTAGTTGAATTGAAATTAAAAGGCCGAATCAGAACATGGAACCCACTTTCAAAACTAATAATCCACCAAGTATTATTTAGCCACAAACTATTACTTGCTCCCACTGCTACTTACCCATCCAGAACAGAAAAAATGGTATGAGTATCAAAAGGCAGGATCTCCCGCCATACGTCTAACAGGATTAATATTTATACCTCACCAAATGTTTAGTCAGACCAAAACTTGTTAAAACTTAAAACATGATGTGGCTCAAATAAGTGCTACAGTAGTTTTTAGGTTCAAACTACATCTACCCCTCTCCCATATATCCCCTTGTATAAATAAAATAAATATGTACAAGATGATTATTTAGATTTACTTCATGGATATATGTTTTGCTTCACATCAATAAATATTTTTCTTTATGAACGTCAGTGGATGGGTTGTTATAGAGAGTTAGTCAATTTAGAAAGCTTACAAATTCAAAAGTATGGATGTGTGAATTAGGAGATATCGATTATAGAAAGGTTTACGATATGTTTCTAAAAAGTTACTTCACTTTCTTAAATTCAGTTTCAATTGATGAAAAATGTTACAGTTCACATTCTTGAAAGTTGTTTCAATTGATGAAACATGTTACAGTTGTAATTTTAGTCCTGGCTTACAATCCTCAACAATAGTGTAGGATTACATGGTAATGTCAAAATATAAATATGAGTTTTGATGACTAGATCCTCCTCAATATTATTATGACCCTAAAAGTACGAAATGACCCCAAAGTTTGGATAATGTCTTCCAAAAGAAAATTATACTCAATATTCCCCAAAATAATAGGAGGAATAAGCAAAGCATAACATGCTCATTCCTATGCCCACAATATTTATGAATATATCAAAAATTGTTTAGCATGCACAGCAAAGATGATACATATTATGATACAATCCACACACGTGGTAATAAAAATATATAAATATATATATTTGAATATTATAAGAGGATGTTATGGAGGGGAATTTAACACTAGAAACGTATTTAAATCTTGGCTATTAAATACTAAATTTATTGAATTTGTTAAAAATTGAAATTATTATTTATTTTATAAAATGACTTCAATATTAATCCGTGACAGTTGGAAGGCTGCTCACATGTCCCTTTGGCATATTTGCATATGCCATAGTTTTGATGATAGAGAATTACAAGTGATGGGCTGCTTTATTTCCCACTCCCTTCGCAAAACTTTGGTTTCTTGAGGGGACCTTATTCCCATTTCAAACTCATCACTAATTATTATTGCGTTCCCATTTTCCACCGACACCCCCACCTACTATTTTTCACATTTACTCCCTTCCTTTTTTTTTCTCATTTAAAGCATAACTTCTGATTTTGACTTGTTTAAGTTTTAATAATGAGTTCATGTACTTCGATATGGTATTCAAAAGTTTGTTTAACCAAGCTTTTGCAGTTTATCAGTAAAAGTTCATTATGATTAGTTGATTACTTGTATCTTTCTTATTTTGTTTTACAGAATATGAATATAGTTAAGTTAACAAAAATATGTTCCACTCGATTATAGTTTCAATTTCAACTATATGCAAGTCGGTGCATGTGGCATCGAGTAGGCCATGTTAGAGGGAACATGAATTCATTCTCTTCCACTCGACTCGAATAGAACAAAACTAGTGCCGCAAACAAACACAGAAAGAAAAGTTTATTTTCGATTACATTATAATTTCGATGTTTTTCAACTAAAAAGAAAACCGCAATAATTTACATGCAAATGTGTGTATAACAATTAAATTCTACCAATTTCATACTAACAATATTCATATACCAAAATCAAGAAAAAAGAATCAAATGAAATTCAATAATAACAAAACTTCAAACCCAAAAGAGTAAAATTAAAAATGATAAGTAAAGACAACCTTGCATAAATGATCATCGCTGCCGTTTCCGGCAGTCGTTTTCCTCAAACTGTCCACTTGATTATCTTTACTCTGGGATCAACCTTGCATTTCACTCCGGTCGTTTTCGCCGTCGAGGCTGACTTTCCGGTGGGCGGTGAAATTTTGATTCCGTCACAAGTGACCCGGATTTTGAGCTTCTTACTTTTCACTTTCCCCACTTTCACCTTCACTTTGGTGTCCAGCTGGATTTTCAGTGGCAGATTCTTGTTCTTTAAGCTCGATTTCAAGGGAGAAACATCAGTTCCATCGGGAATTGGATTCGAGCTCGAGATTGCAGATCTCAAACTGGTCCGATTCTTCGTTCCGTGCGTAAATCCCGGTAGAGAACCGTCGGCGATGGTGAAGCCGCCAGAAAACACTTTCAACGATATAGGATCGTAGAAGAAGGTGATTTTCTTGTTGGGATTCCTGGCAATAAGCGTGATGTTGAAGGTGGAGGTTATGGCGGTGTCGGTGAGGTTGAATCTGGAGAGTTGGAGGGAGGAGACGGCGAAGGAGGGGCGGTGGGGGCTGTAGAGGACCCAGAAGACGGCTCCAGCGATGGCGGCGAGGAGGAGGATGAGGATGATAATCAGGGTACTCCAGAGGCAACAGGAACAGCAGCAATTCCGACGGTGGCGACGGCGGGGTGGTGGCTGAGGGCGGTACATGGGGCGGGTGGCGTTATAGAGCTGAGCTTTGTTCGCCGGGAACGTTGGGTTTGCTCCGCCTTTGGCGACGGAGGTGGTGGTTCCTTCGCCGCCGTTCGCGGCCGGCTTCGCCGATGGGTAGACTCTGTCTGTCATGGTGCCTGTAGCCTGTTGCCAAATTCTTACAATTTCTATATATAATTAATATATCTAATGATTCTTAGAGAGAGAATGGAGAGAAGTAGAGAGAGGAGAAGAACTGCTTAACCATTATGATTTATGAGTCAATATAAAAATAAGCTACTTATTTTTTAATTGCCTTTTCTATTTTGATGAGAGCATAATTTGGTATATTTATTATCATAATTTGGTATATATTTATATTCACAGAAAGGGATTTATGAATTGATTCCCTTCCCAACAAAAAAAAAAAAAAATAGAGTTTTTTTTTCAAATAAAAAATTATCATAAAAAATTTAAATTAGGTTTTGTCAGGTTGCAAAAAAAAATAGGTTTTGTTAGGTTCTTGTACACAAATATGATCAAACTCACCTTTGCACTTCAACAGTCAAATGCCGGCTAATTTCATGTACTAAAGTCGGTGTGAGTAATCTTTGAGATAACAAGATAATCTGATAACTCGTATTGGGAGATTAATTTGATTATAATCGTTCGATTAAATCTACGTATTAGAATATTACGAATATCTCGATGTACTGAGCAAAGTTAAAATTAGTGTTAAATGAGTCAAAGTCACTAACGTGAAACAGCTTAGTCAAAGAAAAATACATAACAATCAGTAATTCGATCAAACCCATCCGTGTTGAATTTACATGCAATAAGTTTTAGTGAGAATGGAGAGTAGAGAGAGAATAACTGCTTAACCATTATGAGTAATACAGAATGAGCTGGTTTTCCCTCTTTTTTTTTTTTAAAGGAAATTGGCTTTTTTTTTTTTTTTTTGGGTGAAAGCATAATTTCCAGAAGAGTAATGTTATTTAGCACCACTGGTACTTGGTACCATATCAAGGTGGCATTGAATGATAAGTCAAATTAAGTGGGTCCTTTATTCATGCATTTAATTGCACTTATCATTCAATGCCACATTAGTTACCACGTAGACTGGTGCCATGCACCACTGATACTACATAGTATTATTCTTTCCAGAATGATTTATTAAATCATTTATCAAAAGTTAAGATTAGGTCATGTTATGTTCTTGTACAATAAAATACATCAAACGTTTTCTTTGCACTTCACTAGTCAAATACCAGTTAATAATGTATCAATCATTATTTTATTATTATTTTTGAATTTGTATATATCCCTCTCCTCTTTTTTGAATTCCCCTCTATTTTTCTTCACTTTTCTCTCTCTTCCCACTCAATTTCTCTCTATCTCTATCATGTTGAATTTTGAGCCATGACATGCGACCTTGACTAGGCATTAGAGATGCTCTAAGAGTAAATGTGAGATAATAAGATTTATATTCTAAGTAGTCGTGTTGAGACATTAATTAACTTCATTATTAGGATAGTTCGGTTAAATCAAGTACTATCCTAATATTTCAAGTACGTCACAAGTATTTCGATGCATTTAAGTGTGCCGCAAATATCTTTGGAGTAGAAATTAGTGTTATAATAAGTTGCGAGTGTAGAATAGTTTAGTCAAACAAAAATACAGTAATTCAATGAAAATTCATCAATCATCAATGTTGATTTTCGATGTAAGTTTGGTTAAAATATTAAAGAAAAGGACAGTTATTGTTCTATAATAACTTCATTTATTTATCATTCTAAACTAGATGAAGTGCATGGCACAAACTACTATAATAAATTTCTCTGCAAATATAGTATATTTATTACTTATTGGATGTATGTTTAATTATTGAACCATAAAGGGATATACCCGTCGAGAATAGAATTTATTGTCCACTCAAATTCCAATTAAGTTAGGGAAAAAAAAGAAAAAGAAAAATAAGGGGAAAAATCTGTCAACGTGATATTGACTTTTGAAATATTTCCAACCAAAAAATAAATAAAATATATGTAATCTCATGTTTCGTGTTGACCACGTGTGAGAGTGATCGACCAATCCATTATAACTCCACAAGCCCATGTTCTTAAGCTTTCAAAATCCATGCCTCATATTCCTTCAATATTATCTTCTACTGGATTCCTTTTTATTTTAGAATAATATCTGCTTAGTTCAAGACACGGTTTAAATTAAACCTAAATTTAACTTTTTTTTTCTTTGCATGAATTAATTGGGTATGTACTACTTTAGACATAAAAGGAGAGGAACGTTTTAGAGTCAGATGACTGTCATCACTATGATACTAGACACATACCTAGTGTGCGTCTTTACGTAATACGTATCAGACATTTAACGCTAAATCAAATTCACATAAAAGGACACGGGTCGTAAATGATGAAAAAACATCAAATATTGAAAGGGAAGGAGTGATTTTTGCGGTCTTTCTAAGAAAACAAATATGTCTAGATGGTACTGACTGAGCGCCACCTAGAGCCATGCGGCCCGTGGAAGATCCGCGTGGCCTCACATCATGGTGCGGCCGCCGTACTGCCTAAAACTAGCCAGGTAGTACAGGCGAACCGCCCTAGCCGTGCGGTTGCACCATGATGTGAGGCCGCATCACGCTGCTTGTGCATCCATGCGGCTCCAGGTGGCCCCCTAGTTAGGGCCACATAAACAGATCTGTCTTCAAAGTTGGAGACAAATTTGGATACAGATCTATCTTCTTAGAAAATGCAGTGATTTTTATACCTAAAAGTTGTGCAGCCATGATTAGTGATTTGGTTAGTTGGAGAAGTACCGGACCTAGACTTTATTTATACAAAACATGTCCAATGTTAAGTGATAAATCCACATCGATTAAATATAAAAATATAAAATAACATATAAAGCACTTGAGCTACTCCTATTAACGGGTTGACCTTTTAAGATGGAACCCCAAGTCTTAATATCTGACATTGATCTTTTAAGATGAAACTCTAAGTCTTCATACCTGACACCACTAATAATACCTCTAATTCTCTCTAAAATATATTTAATTAGAATTTTGAATATATTTTGAAATTACCTTGCAGAATAACTATATTGAAATTCGTTTTTAGACCAGACTCAAACAATCACAGGACACAGGGCCAAAACAAAAGCCCACCAAAATGAGAGTGCCTCCAACAAGATGAAGCCCACCACAAAAGCTTCGGCCAGCTGAAGCCCAAAACTCAAGCAAGTGGGTCGGCGCAACCATAAACAAAGAAAGGAAACAGACTCAAACTGACAAATGAACTTGCAGCAGATTCCAGCTCCTTCTCGACAGCAACCTCAGGGGACAAAACAGTGATATTGCTAACAAGTAGGAAAACAAAGTTAAAAAAAAAAAAAGAAAAAAGAAAAGAAAAATGGAAATTCAAAGGAGACATGTGTTTCTAACATAAATAATTGACATAAGTTAATTTGTTTTTTAAACTTCTACAAGCGCATTGTGGGGGGGGGGAGCAGAAATTAAACTTTGGTAAAGGGTTTATGAAACTCAGTCGAAGGTCATTAGACTACACTAAAATATCACCCGTGCGTTGCAGAAGATACTGTATATGTGGCACAATTTTTCCTATATGATTCTGGGTCCTTGGCTTGAAAATTAACATCTATTTATGAGAGCTGGTCCGATAATCACCACCATTCAAACTCAACATCGGAGTTCAACATGGCATACACCCCGTGCTAAC
Organism: Nyctanthes arbor-tristis; assembly: GCA_963692815.1. Taxonomy (NCBI): domain Eukaryota; kingdom Viridiplantae; phylum Streptophyta; class Magnoliopsida; order Lamiales; family Oleaceae; genus Nyctanthes; species Nyctanthes arbor-tristis. The sequence continues at coordinate 27,288 of CAVNYN010271163.1, forward strand.
AAATTTTTTCATCGAACTCAGGGATTAAATTTTTTCCGATGGAGACTTGGATTGTGGACCCCTAAGAACCATATAAAGAAGGTAAAAAAATAATAATAATAAATATACAAGACATTAATATATGAATATAATTGATTATTAGCTTCAACAATTTAGTCGACATTACATATATGATTCATGTACTTTCAAAAGGAAAAAAAAGTGATAAAAGCTGTCTCAACAGGCATTGTGATATATAACACACAACATAACAAAACATTATTATCTTAACATCACAGAGACATAAGCATGTTCACAAATCTCATAAGACTATCATATTAACATCACACATGACAACATAACATAACAAATGATTAAAAACAAAAAAAACCAAAAATCAATCACGGAACAAAATTAAAATAATCACAGCTCAATCAAATCTTAAGAATTGAATTTCACATCCCGATATAGAAATTTAATAAGGCAAGAATTCCTTCTGGAGAAAACGTCCCAAAAATAAGCACCAAAGATAAAGCCTAGATAATTGAGAATGGGTGAGAAATCAGGGCACAAAACAGCTTCCTCTAATTGTACAGTAAGATGCAAATAAAGCTCCGGACACAATAGACACAATTAAATAACACGCTTTAAAACGAGAATTTAAAAATATATATATAAATTGACGTCATAAAATGAAGTCACCAAATAAATGAAGGAGCCAAATTTTGTTGGGAAAAAAAAATTCCCACCACCTTACTCATTTAATATTATTTTACCTATATACATGTATATTATTATGCCTACATACATATGTATCATGTATTACAAGCATGTATATTATTATGCCTGTGTAAACAAAATATAATATATATCTACCCATTACTAAAAGAGCCGGTTTTCTACCCATTACTAAAAGAGCCGGTTTTCTGTTTACTATTCACATTTTGGTCGTCCTAGGGTCATCTTTGGTTCTATTCTTCTTTTACATTTTATCAACGAAATTAAAAGTTAGATCATACCCTCTCTCCAAAGATGCCTTTACGTCTCGAGCAACCCTCCGATTCCAATATACATACAGGATTTCGTCGCGACCCCCCTCTCTCCCCCAAAACACACAGCGCCTTTTCCCCATTATCTTCTTTCATCACCAAAAGTGAGTCTAGATCTTTGTTCTCTGCGTCTCCAAAAAATATCTTTTTTGTAAAGATTGTACTGTGGCGACCTTTTATTGCCTGAAGGAGAAGCATAAACTGTCGAACAAGAAAATCGAAGAAGCCAGGTATGGTTCTTCTGTTTCAGCTCTCTTTTTCTCTTCTCCATCATCATTGCTCATCTTTCACTCTATCCCTATCCAATTTTTCATTCCCAAAAATTTCCCTTGTGTACGTTCCTTGCTCAAAATTTCTAAAGTTCCAACCAATTCCCTAAATTACATGAATGGTAGTCTAATAATTCACTAAAGTTACCAATTTGTGCCACAGTGCCAGCATAATTATGGGTCAACAGAGGTCGCATGCGTTGGATTTATGTGTTGGACTTACCAATTCTCCATATTTGTAGTTCTTGTCGTTTTTATCTTGATTTTAATATTGTGTGTGTATTTCTTCGTATTTTTTGTTGATTTACTTAGTTGTATTTTGTTTTCTGGGCTAATGGTGAAATCTTCGTATTTATGGAGTAAAAAATGCTTTAAAAATGAAATTTCCACATTTTAGTTGAGTTAAATTAAATAGCTCTTAATTACATGAAGCTTATAGATGAAATTTTCAGATTATAGTTGTGTTAAATTAAATAGCTCTTAGTTACACGAAGTTAGAAATGGGTGAATCTTGAGCTGGGACAGCTTCATGTAATTTAATTTGAGGTTGAGTGGTTAATCTATTGCTTGTGATTTTACACTTTCATCATTTTTTAGGGTCCAGTTTGCCTGTTTGAACTCCAATGCCCGACCCTGTTTTTACTTTTTATTAGATCCGTTTGTGTCCTTGCAAGGCGGTAATTAAGTTACCGCTGCTTTTTTTCTTCTCACACCACATTATATAGACCCATCACAACTAAAAGATAATATAACTCTTATAATTACACCAATAACTATTTTAGAGATAACTCCATAGCTTCTCAATAATTTAATTAAAGATAAAAATTCTTTGTACCAATTAATCAATTTACAACCTTGGCTAAAAATGGAAATCCAATAATTAACTCTTCACCCCATAATTTAATCTTAGAAATTTTTTGAATCAAGGCAGTATTAATTGGGACGATACAATGGAAAATTAGGTTCAGCTTCTTCATTTCATTGCGGAAAAAGCATGACTACGAGAACTTAATATAAAAATAAGAGAGCAAAAATTATTTTTACATTCATGTTTCTTAATCACTTTACAACTTTGACTAAAATGGAAATCCCATAATTAACTCTTCACCCCATAATTTAATCTTAGAGATTCTTTGAATCAATGCAACAGAAATTGGGATGACGGCAATGGAAAATTACATTCAGAAATAAGTAGGAAAAACTATTTTTATATTCATGTTTCTATATAATAATTAAATCTAAAAACAAAATTGTACTTTCTAAAAAAATCTATTGTAACTGTACATGGTGCATGTTTTCGTTCATTGATCTTTTGGTATCTCTCAATTCCAATCAGTTTTGATATTTTAATTCAAATTTATTATTGATTTATAGACAACTTTCACATTTTTATGCCATATTTGAAATATTTTTTCATTTCATTGGACAACAACGTTCCTTCAGATCATCACAATGACTGTGTAAACAATTGTTAACCCTTTACATTTCTTATGATATGATGATGATATAGAGAATTGACCCTTCCAGAAATCAATTTCCTTTAATATATGAAGTCCTTCACTTTATTTATTGGTTATGAGTTAAGTAAACGTTGCAGGCAAAATTGCTAGATGAGGCGATTAGTTTTTAGTAATAATTTTGGTGAGAAAGGACTGTGTAAAAGAAATTTTAATTTTTTATCTTATGAATTTTTATTATTATAAAATGAATTCGTTGGGGGGTTTTTAATGGGTTGTGGTTTGCATAAGAAGTAGAGAGGTAAAAGCGGGAAAGAAAGTAAAAATAAAAGGAAAGAAAAAGGAAAAAAAAAATTGAAAGGTTTAGAATGATATGGTTATTTATGTTATTTTGATAATAATAATGACCATTTTAGTGAATAAAAACAGAGGTAATGAGGATGAAATAAAAAAGCACATCTTTTATTAGAAAATGGAGTTGTATCTCTTCGGGATCTCATCTTATGTTGCTGTTCTGAAGTTAATTATGAACTTTTCGTTTTTTGTTTTTTTCTTTTGAGAATGTATGTATATCATGAGTTTAAAAGTTTCATAGACTACTTGGATAAAGGTTATTGCTTATGAGCTCAAATGGGAAGGAATAAGCATGAGAGTCACTAAAGAAATGGAGCATGAATATGTAGGCCTTGTAATTGATCATAGTCTGACTAATATTAATGCAATCCGGCCTCAAATTGCTCTTCTAAGCCCTTTTTACATAAAGCAAATGCCTTCCAAAAAACTTCTTGAGTAACCTCTCTTTGTCAAAAAATGGAGGATGATGTAGTTATGTGCTTTGCACTTAGCTTTGTTCAAGACATATTTATGATTTGTTCAATTTTTCTTCAAGATGCAGCAATGCAGGCACTTTTCTTGAGGTTGTGTGTTTTCTTTGTTATAATTTGTATATATTCAGAGTTCTCATTTCACAACTTGGCTACTCTTTGAGCTTTGATGGTTACCATTCTGTGTTGTGCATGTAACGCGATTGTCAATGAGATTGTGGGTACAACGCGTGCAACGCATGTGTCCCCCACTAGTGTATATATATATATATATATGTATGTATATATTGGTCTTGGTAATTGACATAGGTTAGTGGGTAACTATGGGTTGATTGATTATAGGCAAGTGGAGAATTTGAAAGCTCACAAATAGCTAATTCAAGGAAAAAAACATGAACTCTTTGCGTTCGTGAAAGATATAGTATGGAAATGCGTTCAGGGCTGGAAGGAAAAACTCCTGTCTAGGGTGGGGAAAGAAATTCTGCTTAAAACTGCTGCACAAGCTATGCCGAACTATGTTATGAATGTGTTCCTTATTCCGAATCAGCTTTGTGGAAATTGAGCACTTTATGAACAATTTTTGGTGGAAGTCTAAGCAAGATAATTCGAGAGGAATCAATTGGATCTGTTGGGATAGGATGTGCCTTCCTAAAGCCGAGGTGGGCTCGGGTATAAAAAATTGCATGATAAAAATATCTCCCTTTTGGCAAAACATGGCTGGAAATTTTTGACATATCCGAATGCTCTAGTGACACAAATTTTCCAAGCTCGTTACTTTCCCTCCTCCAGTTTTCTTGAAGCAAAACTTGGCCACAATCCGAGCTATATTTGGAGGAGCATTTTAGCCACTCAACCTTTGATTAGAGAGGGGTGTAGATGGCGGGTCGGAAGAGGCAACCAGATTCGTGTAGGGAAGGACTATTGGCTATGATCCTAACCAAGGCATGATTACTTGTGCCCCGATTCCGGATGCTAATGAGACCACAGTCAATCAACTAATGCTCGACGGGAACCAACGCTGGGATGAGGATCTCATTAGGGATATCTTCAATGGTAATGATTGTAGACAAATTCTTAGCATCCCTTTGAGTACAAGGAACATCCAGGACCAAGTGATGTGGCTGCTGGACCGTAAAGGGACTTATACGGTTCGTAGTGGATACAACCAAATGATGAAGGCTTAGCTGGCTCAAACCCTCCCACCTGTTGATCCTCTATGGCAGAAAGTTTGGCGTCTTAAGGTTCCAAGCAAAGTAAAAAACTTCCTCTAGCGTGCAGCGGTGAGTGTTCTTCCAACCCGCGACTTGTTGAGAATTAAAAGAGTACCGGTTCAACGTTGGTGTCCAGTTTGTGGTTGAGAGGACGAAATGATTCAACACTGCTTGGCGGGATGTAATCTAGCGAATCGGGTATGGATGGCAGCAGGAGCAATATGCACTCGTCCAACAACATTGAGCTTTAAAGATCGGTTACTTGACATGTTTGAAGCAAACGGTGATATCATTGAGCAGGTTGGAATGATTTGTTGGGCAATATGGAGGAACCGAAACGAATCAGTTTGGAATGCATCTTCATTCACTGTGCTAAAAGTTCTGGAGATTGCTAGAAGTTCCTTATACGAATAGAAGCAAGCGCAACATATATCACCAACCTCCAACGGGCACTTCAGGGACGTCTTCGGGTGCTAGAAGACGGCAACCTCCAACTCATGGCACTATTAAAATGAATGTTGTCGACGCTGCTATATTCCAAGAATATCGCAAGACGGGGATAGGTATGATTGCTCGGGATGGTCATGGAGTCTTTAAAGCAGCCAAGGTGATACCGATTCAAGACGATCATGAGCCTTACATTGTTGAAGTTTTGGGGGTTAGGGAAGCTCTCTCATGGATCAAGCACCGGTTTCCTAGCAATACCATTATTGAAACAGATGCTTATGAAGTTCATTAAGCGCTCAAGAGTAACAAGGTTGAGAAGTCTTAATTTGGCATGATCATAGAAGATTGTCGTATCATCGCTCGTGAGTTAGAAAGTGTTAACTTTAGTTGGGTTAGAAGTTCTACGAATTGCGTCGCTCATGTATTGGCTAGAGCGGCGAATTCTTTGTTAGATCCTAACTACTGTCATTTTGTTCCACCTTTATTTCTTCTGATGTAATCCTTGCAGATTCTACCAATGAATAAACTTATTTTCATAAAAAAAGATTATATAATAATTTTTAATAACAAAAATTGAAAAAAAATACTTTTTTTATATTATATAAAGAGATTGTGAGGAAAAAAAAATCAAACTCTTAATTAAGGGTTTAAAAGTTAATTAAAATACTATTAGACCATATGAGTACTGAAAATAAATAATTCTACAAACTTTAAAGTTTAAAACAAAGATAATTCAAAAAATCAATATGATCCCGAGATCATTCAAGTTTGTTGTGTATGCTTAAGATGTATTATTTAAGAAATTTGGGGTGAGAAAGATGTATTTTAGAGAGGGAATTTGGAGAGAGAAAAAGATGGTGAAATGGTTAGTTCAATTTGGTACAATTACCTCCTTCAAAAAAATAAAAATAAATAAAATTTGGTACAATTAACGTCACTCAATTTGATCATAGTTCATCCCGTCACCAAAAAAAAAAAAAGATCATAGTTCTCTCATTATATATCTATTTTATTATTGGCTTGTTAAACGTAATATGATTACTTGAAAGTTGGAATTAAAAATCTTTTTGGCATTCAGTTTTTATTGGTACTAAACCTCCTAATATTGACAGTTTGACACTTCACTGGTGATGGATTTCACGTGTGCAAAGAATTTCCCATCAACTTGACAAAGACGTTGTAAATTCACATCATAGGATATAGGAAAATTAAAATAAAAAAAAAGTGATTAATGAAAAGGAAGACCTTTTTGGAAAAAAAAAAAAAAGACATGTCGAGTTAAAAGGAAATCTTTAAAGAATTCCTTTTTTTTTTTTTCCCTGGGTACATGGGAAATATAAGGGAGGGGAGGGAATTCGAGGAGGGGCGTGTGTAGTTCGAACTCAGGACCTCCGCCACAGAATACAAGTATCGTAACCACTGAAACATAATTCGAACCACAAATCTTTACGGATTCTTTTATTCATTAGTTCTAACATCCATGTTAGCATATTGCTATTTGTCGAACGGATGCAATGGATCATAAACAAAATTGACTAATCCAATCGATACCATAGAAATGAAGACTTGTAAGAAAATGAAATGCGATTAACGTACTACATGAAATCAAAAGATGCATAGCTCGGACGCAAACGTAGTTGACTTTACGTGTCGTTACCTTTAACCCAATAATTTTTGGAGAAATAATTATCTATGATTTTCTTACATTCCATATGATTATTTTACAACATCACCGACAAGCCAATAAGAGTTAAATTTTGATGCAAAAATTTGGTACAAGCCACGTTACTATTATAAGATATGTGAATAATTTCAACATTATTTTATGATAATAATTAAAAAACAGTGGTCCAACTCCCCATTCCAAATTCAACAACCTAACTTTGGCAGATGGGTCAGTCCAAATCCATATAACACTAATTAATAAAAGAGAAAAAATGAATTTTTTAGTGGTTTATCATACAAAATTTGTATTTTTTTTGATCAACAAAAGAAATTTCATTTCAATATACAGAAACGTACAACATTATACAATCGATACAACTACTACATAACAAATGGAAAACCACAGAAAATGACACCTAAACTTCCACAAACTTCCGTCCCGTCTATGCTGCTGAAACCGTGCCCAAAGATAAGGACATGAGACCTAACTGCTATGTAACCAAGGAGAATGGCTTCCACCACAACCCGCTTAACCGGGTGACCTACCAGCCCCAGGAATTCCTGGATTGAAAAGCAGGTGTGCCATATCTAGAGCATGGATACCCAAACTGAACAAAGGCACGCTTGCACAGGAGATGTTCCAAACGGTAGAGCAATTTAGGTCGGCCATGTCTCAAAACCACGAACCACCCGCAGCTAGGGAAGACCCCAACAAAACAAAGCCACCAATATCCAACAAAACAAACCACCAACAAAACAAAACCTCCAAGTCCAGATCTGCAGCCAGCGACGACCCCAACACCAAGAGGAGTCGGGTGCCAAATGTTTGACCGCATCGATGCCCTATACAGCCCC
>CAVNYN010271165.1:0-21173 GCA_963692815.1 Nyctanthes arbor-tristis
AAACTTATGCATGCAAATAAACCAAAGAAATGGATTACTCACCTTGCTTGTTTGAACCTTTGAAATGAAAACTTGTTACCAAATGGAAAAACACCCTCAAATCCTTGGTAAATCTAGGCAAAGTAACCTTTAGAATGTGGGTTCTATATGTATATGAACTAAGCCTTGTTTGGAGAGACAAAATAGAGCTTTTGAAAGTCTTTTGTGAGTTTTCAAAGCCATGCACAATTTATGGACGAATTTTTATTCTTGTTTCCTAAAGACTTTGAGTTCCACCAATGCAAAGACCCCCATTTGTCCATAGCAATGAGTCAAATTGGAGGGATAGGAATGCTTCTTAGTTAATCAAGGTGCCAAATGTGGGTCTTGGATTCAAATTATGTGTAATGAAACCTATTGGATCCAAGTGTCTAAGATCTTTCCCTTTAACTCTTAGTAACCCCTTTACCTATTAAACTCAATAATTAAGTCCTTATATTTCCGATTATAATAGTGAAACATCATATCGTTACCTTAAGAATCTTTTCCGTCTCAAAATTTACTACCCGATTAAACTTAATCGTTCTTGTAACAAATTTCTATAACCGATGAAGAAATTGACATACATTCGAGTAATCGTTAACTAAACCAAAAATGTCTTCAAATTCATATAAAATGTCTCGAGTAGACATTCCATTATGAAATTATTCATGGATTACTTATAGTTAAATTTTGAAAACCAATTATTATTCCGAAGATATCACTATTTCAAATAGAGGAATTTCACGGGATGTTACAAATAAATTACAAAAATAAAAAACTTAACCATGTTTTCATTAGTTACCCATAAAAAAATCGTAAATACCAAAAAGAATAACCATAAATTTTTCTAAAGCATAAATAATGCTCCTTCCATCTCGTAAACAAATAGTCTCATATTATTTTTCACATAATTTAAGAAAATCTAGTTAATATTCTCAGAAAAGTAGAATCTATATGCATTTTTCCTAATATACCCTTTATTTAATTGTTATTTGACTTTATTAGTTTTTATTTATTAATATCAATGCATGTTAAATATGGGCACATAAGAAAATTGAAAAACTAAACAATTAAAGTGGACAATAATTTGAGACCAAAAAAAAAAAGAAACTGGGACCATTTTTAAGGGACGTAGGAGTAATAATTTTTTTTTGAGAAAAATGACATGTTATTGAAAAATCAATATATAAGTATTAACGCAAAAAAATAACTAACAAATGTAACTTATTTATGACACATTATATTGTGAATATGGCATTATGTAATTATGATATATATAAATATGCAAATTTATTTAAAATATGAATCATTCAACGCTATTTTTAAAACAGGTATACTATATGTTGAATACTATATATTTTCCTTAGCTTTCAAAGCATAAAATATAAAGATAGAAAATATTGTTTTCAAAAAAAGAATTCTAAATTCAAAAAAGAAATTAACCACAAATTTGGGTGGAACATAAGTGATAATAAATTTAAAAAATAAAACTTACTTTCAGAAAATAAAAAAACAAAAAAACTAAAAGAAAATGAATCAAAAAACTTTTAAAAAAAAGGATTTCACACACAGCTGTCTTGTAGCCATTAATTGCGATTAGGTTTCTCTTTTTGAAGGAATTAAGTCATTAGTTAAATTGCTTTGGAAATGAAAAACGATTATAAGTTAGCAATTAATCCCCGGTTAGTCCCAATGCTTTGTATCTAATTTTCCGCAGCCAAAGAAACACCTACCAAAAAAAATAAAAAATAAAAACTAAATTTCAGATTTGGCAAATGAAATTTTCCTGCTCAAAACTCAAAGTAGACTTACCCACTTTAAAGAGATACAAAATTTATTTTACAATTATGAATATCATTTAAATCATTATAAATATGAATCATAGTAAATATAGCGTAACATATTATGATAAAATTAGTCAAAATTTTATGGAAATTTTGCGCAGGCCAAAAAAATAAATATATAAACAAATAAGGGCACATTTTTATGAAAAAATAAAAAACATAACGTCACTAGTTTTCAATTAAAAAATTTTTAACGTAGCAAAATAAATAATTATTATTTTTTAAGTTAATTCTAGTTTTTTCTAAAATGAGGGGTAAAAAAGAAAAGTCTGTAATAAAGCATATAAACATCCAATCTTTTATATTATTTAATGAAGTTATTTAATGTTCATGAATTCATAGTTAACCTTTTTTTTTTTGCCCTAACAGCGAAAATATAAAAATTGGTAAGTAAGAATTAGTCAAATTTTTATTATTATCCACACATAACAAATAAATAAAGAAATAAGGACACATTTTTTTCGCTAGAAGGAAAAGAATGCAATGTCATTAGTTTCTTATTTTTTAGAAAAATCTAAATTAATAAAATAAATCATTATAAAGTTTCTTAAGCAAAAATAATTATAATTTTTAAGAAAATAAAAAAATACAGAGATAAAAGTTTATGAAGCAGCCAACCGTAAATGTTGCTTGATGAACTTATTTAACATTTATGAATTCACTTTTTTTTTTAAACCGTAATTCTAAAAGAGTAATAAAGAAATAGTTAATATGCCAAGTTATTTTTCCAATTAAGAAATAATTAATAAAATGCAACTTGGTTTACGACACATTAAATTAATATACTTATTTTTTACATGCTCCATTAGTGTTATTTTTAGAACCGATTAATTACAATTAAGCTATATAAAAATTGGTCGGGAACTAATTAATAACATTTATATCCATTTAGTTTCCAAGAAATAAAATACAAAAATAAAAAACTTAACCATGTTTTCATTAATTTCCCATAAAAAGTTTGTAATTACCAAAAAGAATAAACATAAATTTTTCTAAAATATAAATAATGCTCCTACCGTCTCGTAAAAAAATGTCTCATATTATTTTTCACATAATTTAAGAAAGTCCAATTAATATTTTTAGAAAAGTAGAATTTATGTGCATTTTTCTTAATATGCATTTTATTTAATTGTTATTCAACTCCGATCTTTCTTATTTATTAATATTAATACATATTAAATAGGGACACATGAGAAAATTGAAAAACTAACCAACTAAAGTGGACAATAATTTGAGACCTAAAAATGAAACTGAGACCATTTTTAAGGGACGTAGGAGTAATAACTTTTTTGAGAAAAATGGCATGTTATTGAAAATCAATATATAAGTATTTACGCAAAAAAATAATTAACAAATGCAACTTATTTATGACACGTTATATTGTAAAAATGGCATCATATAATTATGATATGCATAAATATGCAAATTTATTTAAAATATGAATCATTCACCGTTATTTTTAGAACATATATACTATATGTTGAATACAAATTAGGTCAAAAACTAATTACTAAAGTATATTTTCCTTAGCTTTTAAAGCATAAAATATAAAGATAGAAAACTTTGTTTTCGAAAAATAACTCTAAAATTCAACAGAGAAATTAACCACAAATTTTGGTGGAACATAAGTAATAATAAATTTTAAAAAAAAAATTCTTCTAGAAAATAAAAAATAAAAAACCTAAAAGAAAATAAATCGAAAAACTTAAAAAAAAAAAAAGGCTGCAAGGCAGCCGCAGCCATTAATTGTGATTAGGTTTCTCGTTTTGAAGGAATTAAGTCATTAGTTAAATTGCTTTGGAAATGAAAAACAGTTATAAGATAGCAATTAATACCCGGTTAGTCGCAATGCTTTGCATGCAATTTTCCGCTGCCCAAGGAACACCAGCTAAAAAAATAAAAAATAAAAACTATAAACTAAATTTCAGATTTGGCAAGTGAAATTTTTCTACCTAAAATCCAAAATAGACTATCCCACTTTAAGATAAATATATATAGATTTTAAAGCTCGTAAGAAGCTTGAAGTTTGAAATGGTCCTTGTCTATACCTAAGCTTTACTTTAAGCCCATCTAACCTTTTATAATTTTGAATTGAAATTTCACCTCTAAGACTAGACTTTGTGCTTTTGGAACTTCAAAATTTTTCACTTAACACATTTGAATTGATTGGATGCTTCCTTTCAAATAAATAAATAAATATTGAACGCTTTCTTACTCCAAATTTACCAAACTTAACCGTTGCATTGTGAGATATATAAATATATACTTAGAAGTGTAACTCACTATTATGGATCACACAACTGAACTGCTTATAATTATCCATAGTCATATTGATTATTGCATGATGATACTTTAAACATGCATTGCCCTTGCATTTACCAATATTGGTTTAGCTTGTTTATGATGAAACTTTTCTAAAAATTAATTTTGTAAAAAATTTACCTTTTAAACGATGTTTGGTTAAAATTAAGGGGAAAAAAACTTTGTATTCATATATAAAATTTATTTGACAAAGTGAATGTTCTTTGCTACCTGATGTACTCATAATTATGGTTTGCTAGTATTGATTTAATTTGTGTATAATGAGACTTTTCCTCTTGAATTCGTTTTAAAGAATTTTGAGTTAAAGAGTATAAAAAAGTTATGCATTCACATGTAAATTATTTGACAAAGTGAACGGAATCGTAAGAAAAGACCTTTATGAAACAAGTGCTTAGTATCACGTGTTTAGCAATACATACGGCTAAGAGAAAAGTTACTGCTATATCAAATTAAGGGCTTACGAATATTTGTTCTCTTTTTCTCTTTTGGGTATACTAAATATTTGTTGTGTCAAGTTTGATTGCATTTAGAGCGAGTGAACTTCTTTTAGTGATAAAGATATCCTTTCAGTATAACTCATATTCAAGTCACTATTCCCACTCTTATGGTCCTAAACTTGTATAAAAAGAATAGACTCTAAATTAGGCTTTATGCAACAATAATTTATACGGATCTCATATGTTGATTGGACATTCAAACAAACATTTCGCTTGTGTGTTACATGGCTTTCACAAAAGAGTTAATTTTATAAAAGGTTTCCAACATTTGAGTTAAGAATCAGTTTCGTTCTCAATTTTTAGTTTCGTTCTCTTGGGTCTTCAGCCTTTTATAAATACACATAATAGGTCTCTTTTAACATTATTCCCTCAACTTTTCATAAAAAAATGATTGTTATACACTTTTAACTTTTTAATTTTACAAACAAAATATTTAAAAATATTAAAAATAAAAAGTTTTAAAAAAAAAAAAGAATAGCCCACCCCGCCCCACCCTACCGCCTCTCTCCCTCTCAACTTGCTGTCGTTTCCAACAGCAAGAATGTTGCTTTTTTAGGGGGTGAACCCCCTTCCCCCACATTTGCTGCCAGATGGCAGTAAATGGAGGGATTCACCCCCTTTTTTGTTGCAGGGTGGGGTAGGGGTTTCTTTTTTTATTTTTTTATTTTTAATATTTTGGAATTTTTTGTTTATAAAATTAAAAAGTTAAAAGGATATAACCATATAACCATCATTTTTCATGAAAAGTTAAAGGAATAGTGTCAAAAGGAAACTATTATGCACATTTATGAAAGGTTGGGGATCCAAGAGAGTGAAAAAAGGTTAGGATGAAACTAATTTTTAACTCAAAGGTTGGGAACCTTTTGTGAAATTAACTCTTTGGAAAACTAAAATCAACTTTCGAGATTTTGAAATTACCTTCGAACTGCTAAATTTTCTAAAAGTATTTTCTTCTTCATACCTAGACTAGAAGAGCTTATTAAAAAAAATGAAAAATAAAAAATGGCCCTCTTTTTTATTCAGAAAAAGCACTTCTACAAGTAAAGAAATGATAAATTGGAGTTATCCAAAACATAATTATGCTTGATAGTTAAACTAATGTTAAGTGGTACTAGTATGCTGAGTATAAATTGAAGCTACCCAAAATGTAATTCTGCTCTATAGTTAAACTAATAGTAAGTGGCACTAGTATGCTGAGTATACGTCTAGATGTTAATCATATAATATACAATACAAGAGTTTTTAATTGAATTTGGATTCTTAATCACAATTTTTCCCACCCATTATTTTCCTGACCTTATTATGATGTTGCACAATAATTTGGGCCAAGTTATCATGATATTATACAATAATTTGGGCGAGATTACTACCTCTGCAAATGGTGTTCCAATTGGTTTTATTTTTTATTTTATTTATTGAATTTATGAAAGCAAAGTAATTCCTATAATGAATGAAACCAATGCTCCGTCAATTAACATAAATTGGCTTAAAGACGCACATTTCCCTTGAATTATCGTGCTTTCATATATTTTTCCCCTTTCTTAGACTTGAATATACAGAAACTTTGTTTTATTTATTTAATTTATGAAAACATAGTAATTCTCATAATGAGTGAATGAAACTGATACTCTGTCAATGAAATAAATTGTCTCAAAGACAAACTGCTAAAATATTACTAGAATAATCATGAAACTCTTATTTGCCCTTAAAGACACACCTTTCTTGAGAATTACTATGCCTTCATATATTTTTCTCTTATCCGTTCAATCTTCAATCTTCTCATAATTTTCAAAACTCATTCCATAATTCCTCTCCTTCTAAAGTTATTATTCATATAATTTTCAAATTTTCCTTTCTATAAGTTCTTAAATTTATGGAAACCAAACCCAAAAAATATCACTTTTCTATTATTACTATTTATATGATTATTTATTATTATTTAGTGTCGTAGATTGCATAAAAATCATAAAGTTGAATTAAATTTTCTCAAAATCGTGATAGTTTATGTAACACTTTCATGTATTATACATGTATAGTGATTATATATATCTACACATCGTGATGTGTTTGTTACATGACACGTGACAATTAAGTTTTAAGTATTGTTCTTTACTGTTGTTCCAATTAAATAAACTTTTCTAAATTATTATCTACAAAAATTTTACGTCGCTTCTTGCCAGCATAAAACTCTAGATATATAAATAAAAAAATATTTTTTGTTAAAGAAATTAAAACTCAGTCACTATTGATCTCCATTATCTGGTTCCTTAGTAAAAGTCTTTTGAATATAAAACAAATTGGAATTAGCATAGTTTTATCAATATACAAGTTTTGTCAACGCAAGTTAACTCACTAAATTAGATAGTGCAAAAAAGAGAACACCTATATTAAAACGAAATTAAAAAAAAATTGGAAAACTTATAAGCCTCGTTTTCGAGTTTTAAAATTTAAAATTTTCTTATTTGGATATTTATCAAGAGTTTTCAATAATTTATGTTAGTTTATTAGTTTTTTATATTCCTTTTTTATTTTAGTTTGCTCATTTCTATTTTTTTTAGCATTTATATATAATTATGAGTTTTTACAATTTTTTATTATCGGCTACCAATGTAAATTTAACGGCGAGTAACTGTTTTAATTTCTTATGAATTAGTATCTTTTAGAATTATTATTCCTGCTACTGCTAAAAAATAAAGGCATTATAAACTAATTGTCTCGTATTATCCTCTATGTATTTATTTATTATTTATATTTGTTTGATTTTCAAAATTTCTTTTTCAGAGTCCTTGATAATATTAAAACTAAAATTTATTTTAGAATAACTTGGAAATCTATCCCAAATTAACTTATATTATAAATGGAAACTTAGTTCAAAATAACTTGGAGCAAATCAAAAGATTTATTCTCTTCTTTTTTGTGTAATAAAAATCTATTTATTTGTGTTACATCAACAGTTAAAGACACATAATGTGCGAAAATTTTGTGAAGGAGAGACATGAAATCCACAAGAACAAAAGGAACTGTGCAAAAAAAATTACTTCCTCCATTCTAATTATCTGATATTATTTTCCTTTTTAAGATGTCCCGCATATATGGTTTCCTCTATATTAAAAACTCTAACTTGCATTTATTTACAAATATATCCATATTTAATTTTTTAATTATAATTATCAATTTTGAATTTTATTCTTAAAAAAGGTACTTCAAGAGGAGGCTTTCTCAATAATATGAAAATTTTTATCTGAACAGATATCAAGTGAATACATGTATGTACATGCTCGATACACATTATTAGACTGTCAATTAATAATATTAAATAAGTTAGATGATTTAAAAGTAAAATATAGTAAAATATTAATCGAGTTTATAAACAGGTAACTATTAATATAATATTAATAAAATATTACTTAACGTGTCAAATACTAAGTCAAAACTGTATATTTATTAGTTTTGTTGTTCAAATATTTTATTATTCAGTATTATTGAACTATTTTAAAAATTAGTCTTTCCATACAATGTATGAGTGAGAGGCTAAACTCATAATTGCAATAATTGATTGTTATATGATTATTTGTAGAGATGAAAATGAAGCGGGTTTGGGGTAGGCTAGCCATACCATGTACATGTTCTACAAGTGTTGAAGCAGCCCTTAACCCGCTCTAAACTTATACATTCATAGAATGGCTAAAGACAGGTCTGGTCATAGAGTGGGGTGGGACGCCACCATAATCTATGAAATGACTTATGAATTTTTTCCTCTGCCAATTAGTGTTA
The DNA here is from genome assembly GCA_963692815.1 of Nyctanthes arbor-tristis. NCBI lineage: Eukaryota > Viridiplantae > Streptophyta > Magnoliopsida > Lamiales > Oleaceae > Nyctanthes > Nyctanthes arbor-tristis. The sequence goes on from CAVNYN010271165.1 coordinate 8,459, forward strand.
TGTGTAGCACATTATTAATTGATGAACGTAGAATAAAATAAAACCTTTATTTGGAATTTTAAAGTTTCCAACATTAATTAATATAATAACATAATTCTTTCAACTCGATACAAAAATCATTTAAAAAATAATATAGTAAAAAAATAAAAATAAATTGCCATGAGTTTATGAGTCAATAGGTTAAATTGCCATCATTAATAATCTCTACACATTTTTTGAACTAAATTTATAAATTAAAAAAAATACTTGGCGGGTCATGGGCCTATGGGGTGGGTCTAACCTAACCCACACCCGCTCTAGGCCCACAATGGAGAGAAAATGTTGCTTCATGCCAGTCCTTTTGTCCCGATTAAGCGTGACTAGTCAATCCTATTAAGTGCAGTTCTCCACGAATTAATGGGTCGATGGGTTGAATTGTCATATCTAATTATTTGACTGCTAATTATTACTACGTTATATAGGTTGAACGTGTATACTTGCGCGACGTGTTTGGAGGAGACCAAAAGTATGAACTCGGGCATTTTACTACAAATATCCCATGTTAAATTGTAATTTGCATATCAGTTCGTAATTTTATACAATACATCTGGAATATTTTACTTTATTTATGACATGATGTCCACACTTACATGTCAATTTTGATATGAATATATATTATAACTAGTTGTACGGGTGAAAAAAATCTAATATATATAGTTAAATGATGAGTTAAAAAGATATGTATATATATAACTCATTTGATTTGACTTATCATTTAATATTACATTAACTTATGTTAATATCAGTGAATATATATGTATATAGATACTATAAAGAGAATATAGGGGTAGCGAGTTGAATCTTTGATTAAGAGTGTAGGAATCTAACTAGATATCATCAAACTCTATGAGTTTTGGTGTATTAGTGGCGTTATATAACATTACTCGCAGGAAAATTCTTGTTGGACAAAAAGAGACAAAATATTTGATAAAATTGACAAGTGTTGTGTATAATTAGTATTAATGTAAAAGTAATGTGATGTATTAAAAAATACGTGTGCTCTTCCGATCTAATTTTGTTAAATTTTTTTGTATTTGTTTATAATCAAATAGCACAACCCTTACTCGCATATTTATTATTTTTGAGGTTTTTTTTTAGAACTATTATCTTTGATTTTTATTATTATTTTTTTAATATTAGGGGAAATATGGTAGAGAAAGAAATTGAGAGAGGGGTTGGTGTGTATCGAACGTGGATATGCGACACATCTTTGAATTGATTATACGGCTAGATTTAACCATCCAAATAAATAATTATTATGATTTCTTAGAGTATCTCCAATGTAAAGTTAAGGTGAAATGTCTTAAGTGTATATCTGTTAAAGAATATTGACATTATATTAAAAATATTTTTCAATACAACAATGTCATCATTATATATTTGTAGAGTTATTATTAGTTAGGGATTTTTAAAAAAACAAAGAGAGAAAAATTTTTTGATTGGATAAATTAATGCTTAACATTGTCATGAAGAATGTCATGGGATGACATTCTCTATAACAATGTCAAGCATTTAATGTGTCAAATGAGCAATTTTTGTGCCAATTATCAATTTATTCCATGACTATGACTATACATTGGAGAGATGACATATTCTGTGACAATGTTAAGCATTTAATGGGTCAAATGAGTATTTTTTTACTAATTATTAATTTATTCTATGACTATAACTATGTACCGAATATGTTATTGTAACTCAAAATTTAGTCAAACTTTTATGGATTGACACGTATAACTATCAATAAATCAGAAGTGGCATGTTTAACAACTAATAAATCATTAGACAAGAATCCATAGTCGCATCTATTTAATGCCATTTAATAACTCAATATCAGATTTTGCATTCCCTTTAAAATGTATTTTTATATAAAATAAGAGAAAGAATAAGTTGAAATACAAGTGACTTCTACAAGATAACTGGATGTGATTTATTGACCAAAATCGAATTTTTAAAAATAAGAAGAAGTGTGGGTGTGCAAACGGATACCAAAATAACCCTAAACATAAAAATGAAAATGAAAACTATAAGCAAAGCAGAGCAAAGTTTCCTTTATATCATTCTTCGACTTTCCATGGCTCCTTTGACTTTTCATTCCATTTTCCCCCTAATTTTTCTAATAATATCTCTCCTGGAAAAGCGCATATATCCTCAGTTGTAGACCTGTTACTCATTTTAATTTTTATCGTTAATTGTAATTTGTAAATTTGCAATTTGTAAATTTGCAATCACAATTAGAGGGTGGTTATTCTAAATAAATTCTTGTGTGTGAGAGTTCATTTTAGAGAGGGAAAATGTACATGTAGATAGTTAGTGGTTGACATTCCCCATTGATGGGCACAGGGGTATTTATAGAAGGATAAATATGACATGCTACGCTTTAAGACCCTCTATTAATTTGGTCCATCAATATTAACGGTGTATATTGGCGATCTGGTACCAATGTTTGTGAAACTATCGCATTGTACTCGCACAACAACCCCTTTTATTCCTTAATTGTTCTGCTATGAAGCTCTCTTCAATGTGTCGCGGTCTTCCAGCTCCTCATGCTACTCACAACCCATAATACCATCAATCGTCTACTTATATATTGACGTGCAAAATTTATATACACAAAGATTTACCCTCTGATTTCATCATACTCGTTCGACTTTAAAAAGTACACAAAGATTTACCCTCCGATTTCATCACACTCGTTCGACTTTAAAAACAATATCAATGTTGAACTTGAATTCGATTTAAATATCAATTCTGTGGTATGCTAGGAAGCCGTCCTCGCGCGAGAGACTACACAATTTTGCCCTCTTTCAAAGCCTCATTCGGGATCCCAACCATCAAATAAGAAACCGACGTCCTTGAGCGTGTGCACAACAATGGATCCAACAGCAAGCAATTCAGCTTGCTAGCCAGAAAATCAAAGGATAGAACGATTAGTCTCGACGAAATCATCTTAATTCTAATTCGTTTTTTGTTCTTAGTATCTCTAAACCAACAAATACAGGGTGACTATTTTATTAGAAGCGAAAGCCGTACACGAGGTAGGGTGCTAGAATATGAGTTACAACAAGCACCAAGGATATAAGACAGACTTCAACTTTCACCTTTTTTTTTTTTTTGGGGTAACGCCTCATCACAAGCGCCCCCACATCCCCTGCCTTTCAACTTTCACATTTTAACCATCATGAGTATTGTTGCATGTTGAAAAGAAAAAAGTTTATCAGACTTAATGTAAAAAAGAAATAAATTCAAATTATTACTGTAGAGATAAGCAAATTACTTTTTCCCCCGTGGAGGGGCAAATTACTCAACTATTATATAAGCACATAAATATACGAATATTTAAGCAGAATATATATTGAAGAAGATCGTTCTACATGATTTTGATATTTTATTTTATAAAATATCATAATTTCCCACCATGTGTGCTTATAGGTAGAGATCGGGGACTACATGAAAATCAATAGAGTGAAGCACATTTCTTAACTCATGGATAGCAACAATAATAGCTCCTTCCACGGCTCTTAGCACATAAGACTGAATTTTCTGAACTAGGAGTTTGAAAAAATAAAAAAATAATAATTACTAGAGCAATGGCGGAGCTAGTAGATATTACAGGATTGGGCTGGAAGAGTGAGCCGTATATTACACACGGCTAAATTAACTTTATATATAATTTTTTTTTTTTAAAAACAAACTCAAAAAGAAATTTTCCAATTTAGGGGGGGCTGAGGCCCGGCATGCCTCCCCCTTAGCTCCGCCACTGACTAGAGTACAAAACAAGAACAAAAAATAAATTACATAACAATTCACCTGTCAAAAAAATAACAATATGCCGGCAAGCCATAAACAATGTATCAACTAAAAACTAAGTTGAATAAATTCTTTTATTCAAATTGGCCGCTTGAGTAATTTTGTACTACTATCACTCACATGAAAGATAGTAAATATTTCTTTTAAGTGAGTCGATTGCTTTCAAATGGACTGGAGAACCCCTTTCATAAACCCTCCCACCTCCCACCCCACCCCCAAAAAAAAAGGACTGCAGAAAACTTTAAAAAGAAAAAAGGAAAACATTGGGAAATTACGTAAAAATGGGCTCCAAGCCGTCAAGTCTAGTCATCATAGAGTGATGGAAAATATTTTGGGAAACTAAGATCTCATCAAGTGTACAGTGTATAAGTAAATGTCTCATTACTCTATTTTTTATCATGTTATGTCCCCTCCTTAAAGTAGTGATAATCTCTATTTGTTCTTGTACTTTTAAAACTTAAAACAAAATAGTATGTAAAAAAATAATAATAATAACATAAAAATAATTAAATAGCGAACTAAGAAATTTTGAATTCCTGGCCTACTCCCTTCCTACCTCACTTTTCAAAACTTTCATGTAGTCAGAAGTAGATAATAGAAGAACTTTATTCTATTACCATCTATATCTCATATCAATTACTACAAGTATTTCCATACTAAGAGTTAGGGTGGCACGTTATGGTCTTATTAGCCATTAAACAATATTTACTCTTGCTCATAGAAAATTATTCTCAATTAAATATGATCTAACATGTCAACTCTTGAGTCGTGCAAATTATGGTCACTTGATTAAGGGGACTTCAAATTTTTAAAGCAAAAGATCCCCACTATATACAAAAGTCATAATTTGGATAGAGTTGGTTATCTTTCCAAGAACCAACTGAATCCTATGATTTCTTCTCTACAAACTTTTTTGGTGAAGATTTCTTCTCTACAAATTAAAATTTCAATAAGTTAAATAAATAAAGCAAAAAAGGCCCCGTATTTTAATTAATGAATTCAATGTAACGCTTTACGCCAACATTTGCCTTTAATTATGAGTCAATTGTTTAATCATATGTATACTTTAAGAATTATGCTATTTATTTAGATTGAAAATTAGTCTCATTTTAATTATTTCAATGATAAAATAATTATAACTTAAGAAAAACTCAAAGACAAGTTCAAAATAATTTATTTTTTAATTGTGTGTGTGTGTGTTAATTTATTGTGGGAGATTGGATCTAAAAGATGTAGTTCTATATTCGAATCAGTACAAGTTCATATAATTTGGTTTGCTCAATAATTATGCAGGTTGAATAACAAGTGGATTATCAAGTCAAGTATTTCTTGGGATTGTTCAACTCTGTAGTGGACTTTCCTCTTTGTTTCTTTTTCATTTTTACGACTCTTCAAAGCATCTGCTTTTCAGCTACGTCCAACGAAAGTTATAAGGCCAGATTGAACCTTTTTTTTAATGCTTATCTTCTTTTTTTTTTGCCCCTAATAAAGACGGAATGGCTATGCACATCAGTAGCTGTTTAATTCTCGTTATTGAGATTGGTATATAAAGAGAAATTATAATGAGGTGAAATGAGTGGTGCAGACTTAATAGAAGTTTGAAATTTGTGATTATAAATAAATAGTTGTTAAATCAATGGTAAGTGAAATCATATAAAAATAATAGATAAGAGAATCAAACAAGCTCAATCTACACAGATGTTACCATCATTAATCCACTTCTTTTTTTGGTTACCTGTCTATTACATGAAGGTTGACTTTATTGAACCAGTTATTATATATATATATATATATATACACACAAAAAAAAATATTTTATACAAAAAATTTATTTTGCCTACAATTATGCATACGTGTTTACATAGTGTAAAGATGCTTGTGACTTATATGCGTGTCACATATGCACGCATATATTATAATATGTTTGCGTGTAGGTAAAATTAAAGTCCTGTTATTTTATAACTTTGTTGATGTCAATAATTTCCCAGCGATAAATTAATAAGAAAACAAAACCCAAATAAACCGTAAGAACAAGTATATTTGTAGATAATAGTTTACTTAATTTTTTACACACAAGACACTTGACACCATCGTATTTCCTATCCATCAAATCAAAAGTCTTCATATGAGTAAAAAAAATTAAGTAAAATTTGCATATACATATAAATTTATGGAAACAGCACTCAATATTACTTTTTTAGAAAACTCGAGACGATCAAATCGCGGACCCATATGGGCATATTTGGAGCAAGCACATTGTCGAATGTACATTGGTTGCGCACAAATAAAATAGTCTGTGATTGAATTTGCACCTCTAAAATGCGCCTGTTTCGTCACATGATTTTCTGCATATATACATTGCATTCTATGAACTGAGAAAATTTGTGGGTTCTCCAAAGTTGAAGAGAATATAATGGGATGCCATGAATATATATATATATATATATGGATGGATGGATGCATGCATGCATGAATTCTAATGCCTTCCTCAAAAGGTGTATGGGTGTATTTGTGGATAGTAATGCTTTGGATTCTCTATTTGCCACTAGGGATGACATAAAAGCCCCGAAAACCCAAACCTGATGAAAACCCGCCCCGTTTATTCCCCGCCCCGTTTGATAAACGGGGCCGGGACGGGGCACAAATCTGTGCCCCGTTTCAGATTCGGGGCGGGGTCGGGTTTGGGGTGCCCCGCCCCGAACTCCGAAATTTCAACTTAATTAAAAAAAAAAAATTGGTGTTGAGGTTGAATCGAACTCTCAACCATTAGTCGAACTTACCCCAATCTTTAACCAACTGCGCTACCTCTGACTTGTGAATTAGTGCCAACAAAAAAAACAATATAGGGATTTTACAAAAAAAAAAAAAAAAAATCGGGGCAAATGTCAGGGATTTTCCTATCCCCGACCCCGCCCCGCCCCGACTCACTCAGGGATCGGGGGCGGGGTAAAAAAATTCGGGGCGTGGACGGGGAAGGCCAAACCCGACCCCGACCCGCCCCGTTGCCATCCCTAGAAAGAATGACCCTTAAAACCCTCTAAAACATCACCCTTGTACTTGAAAAAGGGTCCTTACCATGTATAGAAAGATTGTAACCTAAAGAATAGCTTTGATGAAGGAATTTCAAGACTTTAATAACACTTTTCTACGTGAGAATTATTGAAGAAGTGTTTGGGTAATCTTTGAGGTGAGTAACGCGTGTCTTGGCTCTCTCCCTCTTTTGATACGCCCGTTTAAATAATTTTGACATTCTTTGTGAGTAACACGTGTATTGGTTCTATTCATTCTATCCTTTGGCTCTCTTCTTCTCTTTATATCTTGGATCTCTCTCTTTTGAAACTCGTGTCTTCCTTTAATTGTATTTGGCCTTTGATGATTAATGGTGCACCATTACTTCGGATAAATGATTGTTCTTTGCTCTTGGCCATCGCTAATGACACTATATACCCGTTCTGCTCTGCTATTTGAATTATTTTATGGTATTATGACATTGCTATGTGGTCTCAGTCATTTTGAATTGTTATTAAATCGTATAGCTTACGGGTAAAGGCTAAACTAGTTATGTGTCCGAGCTTCGTATCTTTGTATCTCTATGAATGACCTCCTTTGTACATATAAATGCCCTCTTTTGTATTGTTTTGTGTGGGTCAATACATGTTGCTATTCACTGAGTACTATGTACTCACCTCCTATCTTCTACAATCCTGTAGGTATTAAATTAAGAAGCTATGTGACCGGATCGTCACAAAGGTAGAGAAGATACATGTATGTGATCGAGATTTCGATGCGTGGCCGAGGTTTTATTGTGGGTAGCCCACAGAACACTTAATTATCAGAGTGCGCAGCGAAAGCGACTTAATATTTTTGAAATGTATTTGTAAAGTCTTGCCCTCGATTTTGGACTTGAAATGATTCCGCTACTGTTGAAATTGGAGGCGTGACGCCTAAGGTCCCTCTAACGTTTTTCACCCATTTCCACTGTTAAGGTCTAGGTATTATCGTAAAACAACCAAAAATTAAATTTCCTAATTTTTTTTTTAAAAAAAAAGAGGGGAGGGCCCCCACTTGTGCTACAGGAAATGACAATGAAATGCTGCCATTTCCGGCAGCACAGGGAGGACTCCCTCATGTTGGCCGGAAATGGCAGCAAAAAAATTACTGCCATTTCCAGTAGCACATGGGGACTCCCCCCTTTTGGCCAAAAATGGCAGCACTTTGCTGCCATTTCCAGCAGCACAGGAGAGGAGAGCTCCCCCCCTCTTTTTTTTTAAACATTAAAAAATTTAATTTTTAGTAATTTTACGATAATACCCCTGACCTTAACAGTGGAAATAGATAGAAAACGCTAAAGGGACTTTATGTGTAACACTATTGAAAGATTAGGGGCCTCCACAATGAAAATTAAAGGTTGGAGACGTAATCTCAACATACCTGAAAGGTTTGAGATTCTAGTCGTAAATGATCCTATTATCTATTAATATATAAAGGCACTTAAGTGCCTTTTAGTTTTTTCCCGCCCATTCTGTTAGTTGAAACCCACGTGGTCATTCTATTTGCGGTATCGTTTTAATTGTTTTAATATTTGTTTTCTTAGTTTTCTCCCACACGCTCTCTCCTCTCTCTCCATATATTCAGTCTTTTCTATTACTGTCCTTCAACTTTCTCTTCTCCTCGTTGATGTTTACTTACCTCTTTTGTACTTAGCATATTCCATTGATTATCTTCTTTCGCATAAATCGTGTTCATCTCTTATTCTGTGTTGGACGTCTCTTTCCTTGTGTTGCTGGCCTCCAGTTCTATTTTCCAACTATAGAGACTATATATTGCTAGAGTCTCGAAAATTGATGGTACATTATCCTAATTTGATTGTAAGTCATCCTTATTTTGTATTCGATTTGGGTAAGGAAAACTTTGTCTTTTCTTAATACAGATTCAAATTTTGTAATTCGTTCATTTTCAGATTTCACTCAAAGCTTCCTTTATCTTCCTATCCTTGCGACTCCAACTTCATCAGGATCATGGGATTTCACCGGTGGCCATAGATCCATTAAGGAAGATGATCAATCCCTCGAGTATCTATCAGATTACTTTTTATTGAAAAAAATTGGGATTTTTTACTTTGCTTCCAACTTGGTTGGAAAACCTAATTGGGTAGATTCCGATATATGTTTCTAACGTTCTTAACAGCAGCACCACCTTCTCAAGTTTGCCACATGGGTGCTGGGCTTCGGACGGTGACGCCACTAACAAAGGTTTGGGATTTTTTTGAAGAGTTTTGTTAGATCTCCCTTTCTTTATCTTGATTATTATATTTGTTCTTATCATTCACACTTATAAGGCAGGTCCATCATCAATTTTTGAAACCATAGGTCGTAGGTTGCACAGAACTCGGAAGGTCACTTCAGTTATTAGAAGGATAACCTTAAAGACATTGAAGCTTCTCTTTCCGGGAATTCTAATGCAAGGTATTGCATATTTTAAACTTTGTTTGGATATTCAACCTGCACAATTAAAAAGACGTTGCTACTATTACTACTTAATTTTCATCTTTTTGAAAATGTTCTTTTGTTTGTATATAGTTAAGGTAGTAGTACATAGAGCCTATTTCTTTACAGAGTTGGGAATTTGAACTGGACCTTCATGCTTATTCCATTTATCGCATTTATGATAAATCTGATGACAATATATGTTCTTTATCTTCTATTATTGTTATATTACTGTAGCACATGAAGAAAAGGTCCAAATTAAAATCCTGAATTTATAAGTAGTGTATCTGTCTTACAAGTAAATGGTGGATATTTCTTATTTTCTACATCATTTTTTCTATACATTATTATTTTTTGTACCAATTTTTCCCTAAAAGATATTTCTCTCCTTGACTTTGCAGATAACACTTCCACGGCTGCTGAATTGGTTTCCGTGTTTGCTTTCATTATAATATGTTTAAACTTCTCTTTTGGCTCCAATTAACCATTTTGAACTTGACATTTTATGACCCAATATATTATTAACGTGCATACTTGAACACGAATGATGTATGTGTATAGAACAGTTTTTTTACGGTGTCTATTGAACACTATTTTTTAAAGTCCAATGTGTTATATGACAAGTGTGCATTGGACACATTGAGGGGAATAGACTCATCATATTCCAATGTGCCTAATCCACACTTGCTGTATAATACATTGGACTCCATAAAATTAGTGTTCAATGGATACCATAGAATATACAATGTATAGAAGCTAAATCAGTTCAAAAATCTTAGAGAGACATGAAAATGAGACATAAATAATTGACATTATACATGCGGCACACTTGTATTAGATGATTAAAAAGTAGTTATGTGATCATCACCCAATGAATGTGTGCTATGTGAGAATGTCACTTACTAATGTCACATTTCCATGTCTTCCTCAAATTACTCTTATACGCTAAACTTAAAAGTTACACGAAATTAAATATGCTAAATTGACATTGACGGTCTTCACACGAACTGATGAGTCCGTAAAATTTAACCTTTACAATTTATTTCAATAATTATAAGATATAATCAAAAAGCCAAAAAAGAATTAGTTTAAAAGATTTATTATTATTTAAAAAAAGTGTCAGCTAAGTAAGTTTAATAAATTTACTAATTGAAACAATGAAATAGATGATGTTAAGATTACTTCTTATTTTTCTTATTAAACATTATTCGTTTTGAAAATACAAGGGAACATTCTCTTTTTTATTTTTAAACATTTGTGACTTCCAGTTTCATTGTATTTTCATTTATTTCTTTTAAGATCGGAAGACCCTCCCCGTGTAACGTACGTGTACAGTACTAGTTTTATTGATTACAATGAACGTTAAATATGGGTATAAAAGAAAACTAATATTTCAAGTATTTTTTAATAGTAAAGTGGATTATATTTTGGGACGAATGAAAAATGAAAATTAAACCATCTTTATGGATGAAGGTAGTATTAAACTTTAAGAGTAGTTCTATTTATGTAGACTGGAGACCGGTCTATAATCTAGACAAATAGTATTATTCTAAACTTTAAGTATAATAATAATAGATAAGTGACGTTATTATATTAAATTAAATTTACCTATGAATTAATAATTACTAATACACTGAAGTTATTAAATGAAGTTGTTAATAATGGTGTAACGAATTAAAAATGTAGCTACATTTAGATTGTGTTAGTAAAACTATTAAAGAAATCATTTTTAATAGCTTGTTAACTTTTTTTTTTTTTGGTTAAAGTTAACAATAATCATAACTTATTTAAAAAAAAAAAATCATAACAAATCCTATGATCCAATCATCTTCATTTTTTTCAAAATTTTTTATATGAGTTGTAGCTTATGTGAATTAATTTGATTATAACTCACTCTTTACTTAAACCTGAATTTTAATAGTTGATTTAATACAATGTATTAAAAATCAATAGTTATATTTAGTATGCTTTACATGTCACTTAACAATCACTAAAACCTAATTTTATTGTTTACGTGGTTAGTTAAATTAAATTTAACAACACTAATATAGATATAGATGTGATTCGAACAAATAATGCAGTGGTTAAATTATCACTTTCGGGACATGAAGTCTTGGGTTCAACTACACATTTCCCTCCCCTATATCCCCTTGTATCAACACATAAAAAAAAAAAAAAAAAAGAACACCAATATAGATTTTCTAAGTTAAACCATTACAATTCAAATCATAAGTTCAACTTATTTGATAAAATTATTGTTAACTCTAACACCATGAATTTTGTTCACCCGCCACACCGCCCATTTCTGACGTGGTGGTGACATAGCTAGATCATGTGTATCGGCTATGTGTGTGACACGTTAAAAGTGGGCGATATGATCTCGTCTACAGTGGGTGGGTGAACATTACTCCTAACAATATAGTTAATTTAGTACTAAAAGGATTCCTTTAACAATTTTACTAACTATATCTTTTTTTAAAAAAAAAAAAATTGAAGACAACTCTACTAACAAAGTCGTCATACCTATATTTTTGAACTATTAACTAACACGTGACACTAAAAAAATATATCAAAACCCATGTGATCTAATGACATTGTAGTTGTTACTTAAACCCTTAGTTAAAAGTTTCATTCCTCACCCCTATACTCTTTTTGTAATATCAAAATAAAAAATTAAAAAAGGTAGTCAACGCCTCCAATGTGAATGCTTTCCAGCCTAATATATAATAACTCTAGACAAAATGTAAGTAATTTGGTACTCTAGCTTATATATAAAATTAAATAGGTAACTTAAACGAAGACATGATATCATCTTAAGAGCCCAATCAATTATAATGGCTACTACATTCGTACTTTTGATCACGTGAGAAAGTGAGTTGAGTATGTAAATTTTTTTAATTATGTCACTTAAGTGTCATGTAAAGAAGTTTTTACAATTTTTTTTTAATAAAATAGGATAAATTCACTGTTTTATTCATAACATTATTTTTTTTCTTAATCACACAACACAACAAGTAAGATGATAAAATTATTGCATTTTATAAAGACTTCTATACAAATATCATTTTATTGTACTTAATGAGGGGAATCACGTTAGATCTTTACCTCATCACGGACAAGTGCCCATGTCTGTAATTTTATAAATAGCGATAATTAGAGGTTTTACCCTCTTTGAGTGCTCCATTCAATTTTACACTAGAAACTATTTGTAATATTATTATTTATAATAAAATAATAATTAATAAAAAATTAATTGTAATTGAAATTGGTTTAAGGCATTTTTATGATAGAGAATGTCATTTTCAGAATTAGTATTCAATTATGAGCCACCTTTTAAAACCCGTATTAAAAAAAGGGTTTTTATCTAAAAGAACCCTTATGAA
>CAVNYN010271166.1:0-39383 GCA_963692815.1 Nyctanthes arbor-tristis
GTAATCTATGTGGTTAAAGACTTTGAAGATAAACAGGAATTTACAGTGGAATGGAATGAACGAAAATCAGATATATATTGTTCATGCCGTTCATTTGAGTATAAAGGTTATCCCTGCAGACATGCCATTGTGGTTCTGCAGATGTCTGGCGTATTCAGTATACCATTTAAGTACATACTGCAGCGGTGGACAAATGCTGCCACTAGTAAGCATCCCATAAGTGAAAAATTGGATGAGGTGCAAATTAAAGTGCGTCGCTATAATGACCTATGTCAACGAGCTATAATAGTAGGTGAAGAAGGGTCATTGTCTCAGGATAGTTACCGTATTGCTGTTACTGCCATTAGAGAAGCTTTGATACAATGTGCAAACGTGAATAACACTTCTGGGAATGACGTGAGATCAAATGTATCGCCTAATGTTGCCACTCAAGGCATTTTAAGAGTAAACCATGATAGCACCCACACAGGTGGAGAGCAAATGCTTAATGATAATGTGATCCAGACGAACAAGGTTGCCAGGAGAATTGATTCTGAAAAGGAACAACAGAATAATATTGGAACTGCAAACAAGAAAGGAAAGGTTGGTTTCTTTGTCTATTTACATGCTCTTTGGTTTTAAAGAACGATGTTGTTGAATGGCATCATTTTTACATCAGATGCCGGTAGAGACACAAAGTGCAAATGTTGGGGCCTCAGGCATCTTTCAGCAAATGGTACGTCTCGTAACATGCTAGTCATACTTCAAGTTGAACTATAAAAAATTTTTAACAGGAATTTTATGAGGTTCCTTGCATATACAGCATGTGTGGAAATGATTGGCAGAGTGTACTACTTCTTGGTCATAAGAAGTCTGTGGATAAAAATGATTTGACCAATTTAGATTTTCTATAGAAAGAAAATAATAACATGGGCTTGCTCTAACATGTGCAGAGTTGCTTTTTCTTAGTGATCCAACTATGCCAATTGCAAGATTAGTAGGCATTTGTTATCCTATCGACATAAATTTTATGGGAATCCAATCTTCATTTAGCCTTTTCTATTTTATAGAAAAAGATATAAATTTTGTAAAACTTCAGCATACAACTAATTAGATGCGGTGAACATGCATACTGGAGAAAATACATATATGTAAACTTTTTACCTGCAGCCTGTGTGAAATTTGAAAAGATGATATTGTAGCCTTGGTCCCCAACTCTAGTTGAAAGTTGTTCCTAACCTTCAATTATGGTTGCACAATCTGTTCCCATTAGTGAAATGGATTTTGCTTTGCAACTTGAGCTGACATTCGAGAGATCAAGAAGGTGAAGCATGTTTTGGTGAAGATTGTTATGCAATGATAATGGAACGTTGTGGACCAACTTTCTTCTGTTTAAAGGCTGTAGACTAGCTGCTTGAGTGATAGATTGGGGGCCACTGATGAAAATCTCCCAAGTTAAAGAAAGTGTGAACCTTGTTCGTGAAAGGAAAATTGTCTCAGTTATCTCGTTGGTAACCGCTTCCTGTGTTTCAAGTTCTAATTATCATCAATGTAGGATATTTCGGGGAGCCTGGATTATCCTGCATTGTACCCAAGGTTTCTTACGACATTGTTGAGGGGTGGAGACATGTCCAAGAGAAGTGTGGAAATGCTTGACGAGATGTTGGAGGAACAAAGTTGAAGGTGCTCATATTGATGGATCTTGGACATGCAAGGATGAGAGCTCTTCGTCTCCAATTAGATAAAGGTATTCATTTTATTTTTTCAATTATAGATGTTAAATACTATCAACCTTTCCCCCAATCCATGTCTATGTCTCAGTGCAGTAGAATCCTCTGCTGGAGTGCGTTTGGTTTCATTTGATATCAGCAATTCCTTTTGTGGGGATCTTGATCCGCGGGAGATGACATCCACTACGTAAATGATGTAAAACCCATGACTCGGTCCCAAATTTGTGTCCCAGCATCCTTTGGCGCAGATGCCAACTGCCAATCGAGTTGGAAGGTGGTTTATTATCCAGGGAGCTTATTTTCTCTTGGCCTTTCTGGGGTGGGGATTTAGCATTAATTAATTAGCTGCACATTTTTCCCAGTTGCACCAGGCAAACATGGAAGACGACAAAGTCCGTTTTTCTCTACTTACCTTCCTAGAGACCTAGACAACTAGCTCCATCAATTAATGTGTATGTTTAGTTTAGCGCGTAGCCATAGATGTGATTCTCTAGTATTTTAGTTATTTTTCTTCCTAGTGAAATACTATCAAATTCTTGTTTCCAATGCATTATTAAGAAGGCAATTATTTTGTAAGCACGTGATCAAATAGAAAATTAGCCTCAACACATACCTGCATTTTAACATCTCATCAAGTTTCTTGGAAGGAAAATATTTTTTATTTTTTATTATTGTCCAACACATAATTTCTTTCAAGTAACTTTCAAACAGTGTCTTCTTGTTAGCAAGTTTGAAAAAGTGGGTTCTTACCTTCCAATCGTCATCAGTGTGGCTTGAAGATTAGTTCCGGATGAATCAGTAAATGTTGAACCATCAATAACACGAAGCTTCTGGACTCCAAGAACCCGAAAATCAGGGCCAGCTACCTTGCCGACGTGGCAACCTCCATGATAGTGCAAGATGGTTAGGGGTGTTCCAAGGTTTTTGTGTCATTTGTATGCTTAGTTATAAGATTGACACATGCTTAGCGGTTTTCCGACTGATTGGTTGTCGAACTGGGTGTGTCATTCATGGAATATTCTGATCGCAAAATCTTACTGCACTTTTTCACCAACATAGGTGTTGACAAAAATTTTCAAACATCCAAAATCTAAGATACGGTTCGTTCTGGCATCACATTTTTTTTGAAGTTCATTTTCCTGCATCACATTTTTTTTTTAAAGTTCATTTTCCTGGCATTCCAAATGGTTCATTCTCTTGCTTCTCCTCTTGAATTCATCTTGAAATGCCTAGCTATCATGTTCCCATGAATTCAATTTGAAAATCCTCCAACAAGATTAATTGAATGACTTAAGAGTGGAGAATTGTTAAGCATAATTATTCAGAATTCGTTTCTTAATTTATACGCATTCACTTGACTTGGAATTTTTGAGATATATTTTCCCCTCTCAATAACCATTGAGAGTGATCAGTGTAGTATTTTTGGCTCAAAGGACTTGACTGATGGATATGTAGTGTAGATATTTCATTTTAAAGCTGGTAATATTGCAATGTTGATTTCCTATTTGGTTGCATTTAATTTGTCAGCCGGTATCATATTTTTCCTTCGTGATTTTTTGTTTAACATCATTAATCATACTTGTATAAACTATGGATTTAGTGTATTATTAGTGTACATAATAATAGAGGTTGGAAGAATATTGTATTATTACTCCTCATAATTCACAAAACAGATTATTATTCTAATAATTAGTTAAAGTCTACACTGCATAATTCCAAAATCCTAATACTATCTAAGCCTTATTGAAATTTCCACTGTAGAAGCTCCAATTGTACAACATCTAGAGCACAAAGTACACCGGGACGATATTTTCTTAAATTCCAATTTCCCCCTTCCTTGTACTCTTTTTTTTTTTTCATTTGTTACCACACAATCGCCATACCTACTCTTTGTACCTCACCTACTGTTTGAAACAGCTAGATTTTCTAAGAAAACAGTTCGGGCTCTGAGTTTAGAGCTCAATCTCCAATCATATCAAAAGCGTGTAAAATTTGTATTGAAAGTGGTTAATTATATTGGTATATTGGTTAGCAAAGAATAGCTGGCTATTAGACTTTCCCAGACAATTATTATATACTTTTGGCACGCTTCTATTTATGGAAAATTAGACTTTTAGCGTATTCTTCAATAATAGACCATCATGATTCTAAAGATGATTTAGTATCATACATATGGTATCATATAGTGTCATATGGACATGTAGTATACATGTAAACATGTGACATGATTGTGATTTTCCATAAAGCACGTCACATAATCATATAGCTAAAACATATAATGTTAGATGTGGACTAATCATGATGCACGTTATGTAATCATATGACTATAACATATTATGTTGAATGGGGACAATCATGATTCCCTCAATTTTTTCTTTCTGAAATATATTTCTTACTCAATTGGGTAAGTTTCACATATGGTCTCCAACTTTTACATCTTATATTAATTGGTCCTCATTCTTTTTTTTTTCAACGTCATGACTTCCCAACACGTTTTAATTTTGCATACAAGGTCCCTAATCCCCATAGAAATGATTCTTATACCTTTTTTGCCCTTTTAAAAAAAGTCTTACTCTAAATAAAAGCAAAAAGAATTTAAAAATAATAAAAAAGAAAAAAATATATATAGTTTCCTCCTAATTTACTCGCCTAGTCATTCACTCGCAGCTCGACCGTATATGGCAAATTCCCTCTGTCATTTCCGACAACAAAAGAGGAGACCATATTTTACTGTGTGCTTCTCTAATTAACGTCAGAAATGGTAGAAAAAGTGAAAGTTTTTCCAAAAAAAAATGGATTCTACGCTTGGTGGCGCAACCCAACAGCGCTACCACGCTCTGTAACATCACAGTGGGGGTCGTGTGACCCACCACAGTAGGTGGCACGACCTACTACCTGGTACGGCAACACCATACGAGTGCTGCTACTTGGCGAAATTGGTACAACCAGCTCTAGTATGGAGAGGTGCATCAGATCGAATGCCATCCCCGTCACTTGAAAACATGAAGCATTTCACATCAGATCGGGGATTTTTTTCGATTCGAAGTATACGAAAAAAAGGTCGAAGATTATAGAAATAGGATTGTGGAAAATCAATTCGTGTTCGTGGAAAGAATCGGCCGCAGAAAATTAGGGACAAGCAAAGTTAATTAGGGATAGGGATTGTCTTAGGAAGGGATTAAGGGAGTGCCAATCAGCTTATAACGCCACGTAATTGCAAGAGGCTGGCAAAAATTTCCTAATGGCGCCAGATAAAATCACAATTGTGTGCAATAACTGTAGTATTATATATGATATGATGATTTGATTTGTCCATTCAAGAAGAGGATCAAAATCAATTGGCATTTCTAATTAATTACTAGTGAATTGTACATGCGTTGCATGTATATATTGCCAGTTATGATTATTATTTTCTTCTTGAGGGTTATACCAATGAATTATTAGTAAAACGTTGAGAAAATTTCGTTGTATATAAATGTACAGTACAACTCTCAGTTAGATTTGGAACAATCAAAGAAATCAATGAATTTAAAGTTTGAATCATATTTTGCAGGACGAAGATTTTACAGTTGCATTCACAGTATTACACATTCCCATATATGTGTTTCCTTGTCCAACTCAAAGGTTGATAAGTTGACCAACTAAACCATAAGGGACATGAATTTATCTCCTACAAGAACTCAATTAAACATGATTCTACATCCGTTCTAAGTGTCGCATCAATATTCATCTTCAAGAAGCTAGCCCAAGATGGATGCCACTGCTTCTTAGGCTTGCAAACACCACACTGGATGCTTCAAACTCCAATCCTTCATTCCAATGCTATAATGCAATATATCAACCAAAACCTATGCATCCTTAAACCCAATCTAATTAGGCAATTAAATCTCACTAAAGTTAAACTTAAGACATCTCCCTTCTGAACATAATTCTTCAAGCATTGAGCATTGAAGACATTCTACAGTTCAAACATCTTTCGCTTAACAAATTTTTGAATGAAAGCATGGTAGTAAATTTATGAGACTATCCAAGTAATAAGAAAAAGTTACAATACCATTTAACAAAAGATGATTGAATTATTTGAGACATATATCTACACAAAAAGAAATTCTCAATTGCAAAAAGAATTATACTTGCAACAGTTACCCAAAAAAATGCCTGATCCATATTTCCGAAGTCTTTGCTGAGACACACATTCATATTATATCCTCTTCTCATGAATTTTTCTTTGTTTTCTGAGAGCTCGAAGTAATGTTATTTATTTCTGAATTTAGATAACCTTCTACCATTTTTTTGCACCGGTTGTCAAAAGATTTCATCTATATAACATCAAACCTCAACATTGTTTCAAAGAAAAAAAAAAATCCCTTGACCTTTAAGGATTTTATGGGAAAGTGATTGATTGTAAGAATTTTAAATAATTCACCTTCTATGAGAAATCAGAAATGCAAAATTTATTGACATTATAAGACTTCTAGATAGTTGTCCTCCAATGGATGACAACAAATATGAACAACATAGTAATTGTTTCATCTTTTAGCACCTTAATAAAAAGTGAAGACATTTTCATGCATACTTAAACAAGTAATTCAAAGCTTTGCTCAATACGGTGTTACTAGAATCAAATTTACTATTGGTGCATAGTAGAAAATACTCATCACTTCAAGATAACACCATTTCTTCTTGATAAATATGGAACCTAACAGATAAAAGTTCATTTTTTTTCTCTTATGCAGCTAAAAATCTCGAGTGACAATAAGATTGACAACTAATGGAAGCATAGTGCTCCATAGATCTCACATCTAGCAATAGAAACTCCTGATTTTTGGGAATAAACATGTTAACTCATGCAAATAGTCAAGTAAAGGCACTATTGCCATTTTATGCATGTCTTTGCTTCGATTTTATATAACGTATCAAGTAAGAACTTGAAAAAATCTAATTTCTTGGCTATGAAAGTGATGGAGAAAGAAGGATAAAAAAAACAAATAACAAAAATAAAATAATTTTGATACTCAAGACTCCAATTGCAATGTGAGCCACAGCAAGAAGAACAAAATGCATATTTGTCTATTTTTGCTTCTTTTCATGAAAAAAATTATTGTTATGAACTTGGAAATGTCAATTGCAGCTTAAAAAAAAAAAGGAGAATGAGCCAAATGATTCTCCCAAACATTGAAATGCAAACTGATATATAGATGAGCATTTGGAAGCCAATTTATCAGATACCTTGAAATGCAAACTGATATATACATTGAAATCGTCCTCAACCTTTAGTTTAATAATCGGTTTCGTCCCCAACCTTTTTTAAGACACACCACAACCCCCAACTTTTCAAAAATACACACAAATCGTCCCTATTGCTACTATTCCGCCAAATTTTATAAAAAATGATTATATCCCCCACAAACATTTTAAACTTTTTTTAAAAATTTTTAAAAATAATAAAAAAACTAAAAAAACCATTTGGCTGCAGGAATTGGCAGCCATTTCTGCCAGAATTGGGGGGGATTCACCCCCCATTTTGCTGCATTTCTGGCAGCAAAATGCTGAAAGAAAGAAAATACCCGCTAAGGCTGAGGCCTATAAATATTGATTCTGATGTTTTCAAGTCTCCACAAAAGTCTCTATCGTCGTCTTATTAATCAAATTAACACCCAAATTGAGAAGAAATCATGGTTTTGCCGGGCATTGACGGGTTACTCAAAAAACTGGTTCCGGGCATTGAAAAAGTGCTACGGAAGAAAGTACGCGTCATCTTCAATGCCAAAAAGAAGGCCAAAAGGCTATCCTCTAACTTGAACATGATACGGGAGATATTGGAAGATGCCCAACAAAGAAGTTTAAAAGAGCCCGACGTCCAAGAATGGCTGGAGAGACTTCAACATGTAGCCTATGAGATGGATGATGCTTTGGGCGAATGGTATCTCAACACAGAAGTAGCAAAAATGGAACAGCGTGATAAGGAATTCTTGGAGAAGATAAGTACCTTTATCCAATGTCTTTATTTCTGTTTCATAGATACCTTTGTGCGTCGTAGTCTTAATACGAAAATTAAGGAACTAAATGAAAGTTTAGCTTCAATTCATGAGGATATTGACAATAAGTATAAACTTCTTCCTATTATACCCAAGAAGGTTCCGCAAGACTTTTAAGCTGCATCCAGAAACCTACTTCATTGACGTTTCTCAAGTACATGGTCGAGAGGAGGTCAAGAACAATCTCATAACCAAGTTGTTGTCTCTTGCATGCTAGTCAAGAGGAGAATGGTCAAGATGTTATCTCTATTGTGGGAGCTGGGGCTTTAGGGAATACAACTCTTGCCAAACTAGTATGCAATGATGGCAGGGTGAAGGATCATTTCTCGACAAGGATATGGGTCTGGGTGTCAGATCCTTTGGATGAGATCAAAAATGCCAACACAATCAGAATCATTGACGAAACCCTGTGAAGATTCCAGAGAACTTCAACAGTTAGTAACAGAAATTGAAGAAAATATTTCGGGTTCCTGGTACTAGATGATGTATAGTGTGATAAAAAGGATTATACAAATAGCATCAGTTGAAAGTGCCTCTTAAGAATGGTGCCCCTGGGAATAAAGTTTTGGTGACAACAATGAAACGCACAGAAGCCAGGATGATGGGTGCTACTCCTTGTCTTCCGCAAGAAGAATTGCACCCACTGGATTAAATTGTTGCTCATTGTTCAAAAATGGGAAATTGGATAATCCTGATATAGAAGACATTGGTAGGGAAATAGCCAAAAGGTGCAAGGGCCTCCTCCTACTGGTTGCAACGGTCTTAGGAAGTCACTTAAAAGACGAATATAGAGTCAAAGCCTGGGAGAGAGTCTTAAAGAGTGAGATATGGGAATTGGATATTGCGGGAGGAGTTGAGCTTTTTCTCCATTTGTATTTGAGCTACTATGAATTGGATCCACACACGAAGAGTTGCTTCTCATATTGTGCTATATTTCATGTAAGGGATTTGATAAGCATGAGGATGGCACAAGGTTTTCTGCCAGGCGGAACCGGAGGAGATAGGACGAGAGTATGTCGAAGGTTTAGTAGCGAGCTCCTTGTTCCAGGCTACTCAAGTATCTAGATATGACAGGCACACAACAGAAAAATGCATAATGCATGATATTGTACACGATTTTGCGCAATACCTCTTGCAAAATGAATGCTTCGCTTTCAATATTATTGGCGATGACATGACGGGACATAAAAAAGATAAAAAGTGTCGCAAGCCCGTCATTCAGTTTTGCTAGTTGAAGAAATTCAGTCAATTCAATTGGTGCTACTTCATTGTGCAGTGAAGAAGATCTTTCCACAATATTTACTCTTTGTAGTGTTGAAAAGCTGCGGAGTTTTATTGCCAAAGGAATACCTCTTCCCTAAGTAGTCAGAAATCTAAAATGTACGAGGGTACTGAGCACGGGTCTTTCTAATGAGTATTTAGAAGACCAACTTCCGTCAGATATTGGAAGTTTCTTAATTCACTTAGAGCATCTCCAAGGGGTTTAATTTCCCTTAAATATAGGGGAAACCCCCTTCCCCAAATATAGGGGAAACTTAGCGGGGATCTACTTTCTTTTAATTTTTTATTTATTTTAATTGTATAAGAATATGAATAATATTTGTATAATAATTATAATTAATTAAGGTTAATAATTTATATCTCCAAATGAAACAAATAAAGAATACCGTTGAGAAGAGAAGAAAATCTAAATTATCAAATAACTCAAAAAATAAATGGCATTGTTTTAATAAATAAATGGTATTAATAAAAACACAAAAAATTTGGAACTCAAAATTGGAATAATTAAGTGTTAAAAATTGAAATTAATTCGGAAAAGACATTGTTTTAATTAAAGTAATGGCATTTTCGTAAATAACACAGTGCCTTTTTTGTAATTATTATTGGAGGGAAATTATAAAAAAACTCCCAGGGTCACTGTGATTTGTATTATTTGCAGACGCTTAACGTTGAATATTGCCATCTTGAAGAGCTTCCTCAGGAAATTTATAAGATGAAAAATCTGATACATTGAATAAATCTTAAAACACTGAATAGCTTCACAGCACAAAGAGGAGGGAGTAACTTGGGATATTTGGAAAATTTAAACTAACTTGAAGGAGAGTTACACATCGAAGTCATTGATCTAAATGAGGAATCAGATGTTATTGAAGCTCAGAATGCACGATTGGAGAAGAAGACTGGCTTGGGATTTCCCGAGACCCGAGTTGTATATAAATGGAGGAGAAACACGAATGGATGTAATTGAGGCTCTACGACCTTTTTCAAGTTTGTATGTTATACGAATTAAGATCTCTTGTGCTGGAGGAAAGTTAGTTAATTCGTTTCCAGAGTGGATAGGCATGGGGTCCCACTTCAACCATCTGAAACGGTGCCTTTATCATTATGGAATCTGCGGTCACTTGAAGAGCTCAGGATTTTTGTTTTGAAATCCATGGAGCGCTTGGTCAGCCGCGAATTCTTGGCAATCACACATCCAATGAATATTGATGGAAGAAGAAGAATATTCATTCCGGATTTTCTATGGTGTCCATAGTGTAGAGTAGAATTCCTTAAGTGGAAGGTGATTAGGATTGCAGTCGCCCCATTTCCCCCACCCTCCCCCAAAATTCCACGAAAGTTTGCACAGAACCTGTCCCCCCAAATTCTGCTGGGCCCATAATTTTCAAAAGAAAAAAATTCAAAAAACCTGTCTACCAACCCACCCGCAAAATATGGATTAATATTTTTATTTTTTTGTTACTAATATTTTGTTTGCAAAACTTAATAAAATTTAATAGAATTTTATTTAAAAACTCATCAAATAAGTAGATCGGAATTTATGAATAATTCCGGAACTGAGTGATGTCGCTTTTTATTTTCACTTATCTCTTTGGCCGTTTATTCGTCGGGCCAACTTGTAATTGGGTTTTTGTTTGTTGCTGTCTCTCTGTGTGTATATGTATCCTTTGAAACATTTTCTAATCATTATTATAATTACTATTACTGTAATTTCTTAAGGTCAAATTTTGTACTCTATTATTACATTCAGTATATTTTATTTGCTTGTGCAGTTCTGCATCTTGTTGAATTATGACTGTTCAATGTGAAAAGCAATAGTACGCAAATTGGCAACCAACAAATTTTAGTATTTCGAAAGTATCTATTTCATTTCTTGTGGCCATTAATTAAACGTGTATACTTGTGGGTTCTCCATTAAAGAGGAGAACCAAATTTTCACTACTCATGAAATACTACTATATATAAAATTTTTCATTGGCAACTATGTACTAATAACGGACGGCAAACTGTAGCTTCTTTTTGCCATTTTTTTTTTTGGCCCCTTTGCCATTTTTTTTTTTTTTTGGCCTCAAGAAAAAAAAACCGGCCAAATGCAATTCGCAAATTCATAAGATACTGTTCAATACATTACGAAATTGACAAAAGAAGCCAACTCAAGGCCTTCTCCGTTAAAGCCAATTAGAATTAGAAATAATAAGGAAAAAATAAACTACTTGGGACATTTCTCTGTGACAAACAACAGCACATAAGATGACACCTAGCTAGATAAATATTAACGATCTGTCGTTAAATCTAAGGGAAAGCCATCGATAGAATTAAGGGAGGAGAATAATTCAAAACTGGTTTGTAATTATCTTGTGCAGCACTAATATTATAGACCAAACATGCTTCAGATATTCTCAGGATTTGTTTCCCACCATTATCATTGCAGTCTGAATCCCACGAACCACATTTGTGCAGCTTAAACTTACAAATAACCACAAATTAAGTGGTATCGTGAAGAAGATGGACCTTACTGCAATTTCTGACTAGGCATGGCACTCGAGTAATCAGTCTCATTTCCTTCACAAGTTACCTTTGATGAAGCACTTGATGATGTTTCACTAGCACCGTTCTCGATTTTCTTTATTGCCGTTGGCGGATTATTATGCTGTGGGACGGGATCTGAAGGTCCTTGACCCTCCTCGGCTAGCTTTCTAAGGAGGTTCATGATTGTCGGAAGAAATTTGGTTGATATGGAAATAAGTCCAGGAAGCTGCAAACACAAATTCCTACCTTTATTTTAGCATATCGTATTTCCAATATTGACAAATTAAACAAACGATTTTTTTTTTGAAGCTTATTCGCCTTTAAATCAATTTTTTAAAATTAACCAAGTAAATACTTTTCTGAAGGCAAATTCAAAGACTTGTGACCCGTATCATTTGAATGTCAAGAATATACCGTTTCACCAAATACTTCAAAGGTAACTCTTGGTTCCACCCCCCCCCCCCGGCGCAAAAATAAAAAATAAAAATAAATTATTTATTTATTTTTCTTCTCAATAAATGAATTATGAAAGTAACTTTTACAACGTCTAAAATTTTTCTTTTCCCACTTTTCAATTTTGTAAACTAGCCAAGTTTGCTCTTACTGATATTTTAAGTAGCAAGTTAGCTGTGCCCTGATCCAATAAGAAAAAATAGTGTATACTGTAAAAATGACTTGGCTTGAGGCTTGAGCTCTTTTACGAGTTAAGAGTGGACAGATTCAAGTAGTTTACTTACAGCTCCATTGCGGAATTCACCAGGGATGTCTAGTTGTACCCACAGGGCCTTTAC
This sequence comes from Nyctanthes arbor-tristis, assembly GCA_963692815.1. Classification (NCBI taxonomy): domain Eukaryota; kingdom Viridiplantae; phylum Streptophyta; class Magnoliopsida; order Lamiales; family Oleaceae; genus Nyctanthes; species Nyctanthes arbor-tristis. Next base: position 12,349 of record CAVNYN010271166.1, read on the forward strand.
AAGCAGATAACCAACAAAAATAGCACCCAAATACAATGGATTTCTGTAAAATTATAGGGAAAGAAAACTCGTGAAGACAAGTCAAGAGCAGTAGATGAGGTAAATATAAACTAGTAAATATCAACCAGGTAGTCATCCCTTCCCGTCCACCCGCAATAAAGAAAACATGACAGAAAGAATGGGTACCTTAAAAGTGTCATAAACTCGTTAAAACCCAAGATTAACAATGCAACAATCGCCCATGGGGGTGGTAACCAATTGTTGTTTCGATTGCTAGCTTCCTGAAGGCCAGTCAATAATCATGACCAAGTGAAATGTACAGCTAAGGAAAAATTTAAGCTTGACATAAAGATACTAGCAGCAATATCAGAGACAAATGCCCATTGAAAAGAAAATAGAACTTCATAAAAATTACAGAGGATTTAGAAACAGTATACTCCCTTTAGTGAGTGTATTTGAGTTTTTAGTTTCCTAATATATACCTATGAAATTACCATCAACTTTGAACTTATTAATAACTCCTTGGTATCATCAAATGGGGTACTGTGAAAAGAATGTAAATTTTACTTTTCCAGTAACATTAATTGAAATTTCTTAATTTGTGTGAAAATAAATCTATATAAATTCGAGGGAAGAAGCATGAGCAAGTTCGTGCCTGAGCTGAAATTGCTTGAGTAACCGTGTATTCCGTCTCAGCTTTAAATTGCCTCCATAATGATTTGCACTGGACTGGGGTTATCAAGGTTTTGGATGGTGGAATCTGGGTAGGACCAAGCAAAGCAAAAGATTAGTTGACTAGTTTATTGTTAATGAGTGTACAGGCAAGATTAGGTTCCGTAAAAGAATTCTCTGATATTTATCATCAGTGTTGGCTGTTAATGTGCTAAAGGCGAGATTCAATCTAAACAACTTAAAATATTTACCTCGGGCCAACTGCTAGAGGCTAGAGCGTCTAGTGACTTCTTGGTAGCGGCATTTTTCCTGGGATCCAGGAAAGCAAGGGACAATGTACTCTCAATGGTATCAGTATTGCCATCTAAACGCATTGCAGCCATAATGGCTAGTAGCTTCAAAGACTAGGATGGTAAAACAAGGATAATAAGAGATTTAAAGAGATGCAAAAATAAAAAACCCGACTAAGAATCTCAGAAAAGCATATCATACAGCAGAGCGAGCAGTTTTGGTGATTGCCCGAATATCTTCTTTCCCTGTCCAGACCCGTGGCATTGAGTCAGAGTCTTGGCTGAATAATGTGGAAAACCTGAGAACAATGGTCCTATCAGTTCCGAGGGAAGAACTCAGAAAAAAACAAATATTCGGCATTGTAATGTAATCTGAGTTGAGATATAATATAATACAGCACACGGTAACCAGTATGGTGTGAGCGTTAAATTTGAAGGGGCAGGAAGCGGGGGAGGGGGGGTTTCTTTTTATTCAAACAAGCAAGTTATAATGTCATCTGCAATTCTTCATCCCCCCTCCAAAATTTCGTATTCCAGCTCTGAAGTTTAGAGTGTTAGTTAAAAAATAAAAATTATCCCTTAGGTGGTCATATTATATTAAAAACATAAAATAGGCACCTATCCTTCATACGAATCAAAACCCTTCCAGCCTCTTCTTTTGCCTTGGCTTCAACCAATCCTCTTGCATGTTCCTTCAAGTTCGAGAGCATTTTATCCTTCACTTCTTCATCCATTTCAAAACCAGAAAGAGCATCAGAAAAACCAGCTACAGCTGTTTCAGTCTCGTGCTGGAGAAGTTTTCTTATTGCAGACCAAGTATCATCATTAGCACCATCTAGTAAAGCCTCAACAGGTCCTGACAATGCCTCATTCAGTTTTTTCTGCACGTTAAATGTCATCAGTAATAACAATATACACAATAACAAAGAATTCGTCGGATAGAAGTATGCCAAATAGATCAATTAAAAGAAATTGCAGGTATCTAACCATACAACTCTTTTCTAACTGGCTATTGAAATGTAAAGAGAAATCTGTAGTTACCTTTTGTGTTCTCGTTTATGGATTGATGATAGCAATAATTAAATCCAAGCATGTGGGTAGGAATATGAGCAAGTGGAGAATTATCAAACCAGCTTAAGGAACGGTTAATGGATTAAACCTACTCAGAATCAGATCAAGGTTAACACAGATGGCAGTTTGCGAGGTTTGAATCAATTGGCTGCTCGAGATGTAGCTAGAACCAGTTTGGGAGAATTGTTTTTTGGCCTATTTTGTGAAAATATGAAGGAGGGAACAATAATTGAGGCTGAACTCTATTCTATTCTTATTGGTTTAAGAATCTGTATGGCAAGGAATTTGTTTAACACTTGCATTGAATCAGATTCTGCGGCTGCTGTGACATTAGTAAATTCTGATAAAGGAGGAAGTTGGAAGCAACAGAACATTTTGGTGGAAATAAGAGCTTCTGTTAGAAGGTATAATATCTCTGTGAAGCATAATTGGAGGAAAGGTAATATGTAGGCAGACTGATGGCTGATTATGGGCATCAAATTGAAAGTATATCATCGACAAGAACTTACTGATAAGGTTTGGTTAAAACTGATCAAATTGGAATTTCATATTTTAGAAGAGTCAAGGAATCTACTGTTTGCTGAGCTTCTGTATTTGCTTTTATAATTGTTTCAGGGCTTGTTATTACTTGTATTGTTTCCTGTTGATTAATAGTCCAGAATCTTTTATTTTACTTAGGATGCTAGCTTTATTTTCCGCCTTCGTTTGAGTTTGTTGGGAGGCTTTGGCCTAGTCCCCACCCATGTAATATTCCGTTTTTGATATTAATAAAACTGAAGGCGTACTCAGACCTCCCCCCCCCCCCACATCGAGACAAGGTGGAGGCCTAAAAACCACACTGAGGCTCGAATGTTTTTTTAAGAGAGAAAAAAAATGAATTAACTAAATTCAATAAACTTGAGATACTCCACTAAAATCATACATCCTCGAACATAATCTCACCATCTCATGCAGATTGTAAAATCAATAAAATTTTCCATCACGCGTGAAGTGATTGAAGCTGTAGAATCCAATACATTTTTTCTTACCTCAAAAATGGTAGTAAATTCAGACAACTTTTCAGTACGGAGTGCAGCAACATGTGCATCTATATCCCTCCAGAGCTTATCTCTTACTCTAGAAGAGTCCCATTTTCCCTGGTCAATGTTCGCATCTGCAGAACCAGATTAAAATCAAATTTTATGTTGGCGAGGAGCTAAATTTTGGCAATTCCCTAATCAGTATTTTACAGCTGTTGAGCCTCAAATTCAGTTCATGCAGGAAACTTTATAAGATCATCAAGATGAGAATATTGCAACCTAAGACTAATTCCCACAAAATTATGTATCATATGCTGCGGTTATAGCCATTCAGAACTCGAATCCCGTATGGTGTTTGCAATACAGTACCTGTAGCTCCTTCATCAAACTGTGACATAAAACATTCAGTGCAATCATGAGCAGCAACAGCAAATCCTTTCCCACCATCCAAGGCCTTATCAAATGCTTCTTTAAATTTATCCAAGGCTGCAGAGCGTATGTGTCCCAGCATGATCTGGTAAGCTGGTTGGACAAGCTAATATTTACATAAAAGAAAACATACCATGAGAAAGATGATAAATAAGGGACAAATAAATGTTTGTTTGCCTATAGCTGAAATGAAAATTCCATTCATTAACTTTGGATGCAGATCACGGATTATATTTGATGTAACATCTAACCATGTCAAGCACATGAGACTAGATCAAGAATTGCTTAAACCCCTATTTACATGAACTGAGAACCTGTGTTATAATTACAAGCATTTAAGTAGAACCTTCCAACATCAGGACAATATCAGAGACAAGGTAAAATGTTGCCCATGCATTTAACCATAACATTGTGAGAATAACTGAATTTACTATCATTTTGTAATACTCGTGAAGGATGGCATTAAAAGTCACCCGAACATGGCTTCCAGAAAGGTGCAATACAATAACTTACTAAAAACCTGTCAGTATCAGCTCAGCAAAGTTGGGTGGTTTTACGCGGGAAGCCAGAAAGTGGTTCTGGCTATTTGTTGGGTCACTTGGGCGGTTTGCATGAAAAGGAGCATCAGAATTTTTAAAGGTATAGAACAAGGTGGAGATTTACGGGGAAACACTATATTCTTCATTTCTTTGTGGGCTTCTTTCAAGGACTTCCCTTTATCTTTGATTGCTCTTAGCTGGAAGGAAGTGTTGTGTTAAAATCCCAACAGAGGACATATATAATCTTTTTCAATCTGTATACAATATTTCAGTGGCATCATCATGATTTCATTTTGTGCTCCCCTCCTGTTAATATCTTCTTTTCCTCTACTGTTTATAGAAGGATCCGACAGGTATTTTACTATCACGTGAACTTTAATTAACAAAATGATGGGAGAAATGTTAATTCTTGAGAGAATCTTCCCTTACCTGCTTATAAGATATATCCCACTTTCTTGATATATAAAAAAAATTAGGAATGTCATGCATGTGTGTGTTTATGGTAAACACATACAACTAATCATACAATCATAGAGAAGTATTACTTGCAACAGTTTGTCTTCGAGCTGAATGCGCTTCGAAGATCTAACACCTTCATCAAAATATGTAGCCTCTGCATCATACCTATAGTTGAAGGAGGAAAAAATGAAAGAAATAAACTCAAGAAACAATTCAATTAACTCTGGAAAGATGATGTGTAAGACATTCTCAATGTAATTTTTCAGAGGTTCGTTCCCATAAATAAACAAGCCAATTTTCTTTCTTTACTTTTTTCTGCAGCATAATAATTTAAAAATAAAAATAAAAGAAAGCTGCTCTTCTGGAAAAAACCCACAAACATACAGTACAGATCTTCCAAATGTTGATTTAAGTTTATTCAACTATCATTGATTTAGGATATGCTAATGTTGCTCAAAATTTAATTTAACCTCTTCAGGCCTGTTCTCCAACCAATCATAAATGTCAGTTCAACCAATTTTAGCAAAGGTCAAACTGTGTCTTAGCAAGATTGCGGATAAAAACTGGTTTTGCTAGGAGGAACACAGGATTCACTATGCAGCATCATATTCTTGGAATTACTCCTGCAAGTTACAGCGAAATGCCACTTCTTCAAGGTAGCCACATTCATTTAAACCATTATGTTTATAGATGGTTCTTGCTAAGCCACTGGAAGAATATAAACACGGACATCTGCCAACTTACTCCGATAGACAAGCATCAAGAATTGAGCTGAGTTTTTTGCCAAAGCCTGGTACTGGCTGAGATTGTACAGTCTCTTCCAGTTCCCGCCATTCCTAAATTATATGGATCTCATAATCAGTATTATGCTTCAAACAAAACCTTTAAACATATTTAGGAAACGTACCTCATTTGCAATAAATGAAGAGAACTTCTCGTTGGCGATCTCTTCACAACGTACAGTGGCAACCATCACCTGCAAATAGATCACAAGCACATTTATAGATGGCGAAATTACTAATTGGTTTACTTATGGCTTTACAAGTGCATGTCTATATTACAACCTTGTGAGCAGGTAGATCAAGGTCCTTGTTCTCCTTAATGATCTTCCATATCTGTTGAGAACTAAATGAAAAGCCAGAAGCTGGAACTACAGCCCGCCTATCACCAGCAAGCCCACCAGGTGCAATAGAATGGTAGAATCGCTGTCTCAAACTTGCCACCTTCATGAAAAATATAAATTAACTCGAAAGATTAAAGATCTCAGACTACACTAATTGAAAGAGCATACATCTCTTAGCAAATAAAACCGAATGTCGACAGAGGTGACGACATAAAATCAGAACAGTCAAAAGTACTTGCATTTAAAAAGCACAAGTATTTTTTGAACAATATGAACAAGAACCTGCTCTCTAAATAGTTCTTCCTTTTCTTCAAAACTGGAAAGAGCGACAACCTCAACCTGTAACCAATCATTAAAGAAGGTAAAATGTAACACACAGGTAAATAAATGATAAGTGTTATCCAACAAGATAGCAACTTACATTGAAAAATTCACTTAAAGGAGTTTCTTCGTGAGCTTGAGGCTTAGGAACACTATCCCATATCTTCAGAATATGGTGAGAGATGAAGATTAGAAGTCAATTGCATCAAAGTACAACAATATTACAGTGAAAATCACCGTTCCCATACCTTCTGAATGTCTTCTCTTAGAACAGGTTCTAGATTTTCCAAAGGTGTCTAACAAAGAAAACATGTGCTCTTATAGATCAATGGATTATTCCCTTAAGACTAAATTAGAATTTTAAAACCACAACTACCATCATAATAGAAAATGTATAAGAGGTCTTTCCAATTAAAAATACAATAAAAATAAAATAATAGTTGAAGAGGATGAACATACCCTTGTTTTATCACGTATGACAAACATCAAAGTGGTTTTACGTGGACTAAATAATCTCATCATAACCTGTTATCATACGATAAATCAGTTAAGAATTTGAATTTCAAATTATTGCTTGCAGAGAGCAGATGCATGGAGTTACCTGGAATACAGTTTTTAGGAGAGGCTTGTTTGCAGCCTGCTCACGGCCAATATCATGACACCACCTGAATTGAGTTTATTCAGACAAATAACATTACATCCCAAACAGCTTATTTTTATTTTTATAGATGTAAGGATAATTTTGAAGCATTTCAACAGCCTTACATATTTATCAGTACTATATCAGAAACAGCAAGTCCGAAAAGAGAACTCTGCCTTTCAAATGCAGTATCATCCTGTGACAGAGCAAAAAGATCAGAACAGAAGTGAAAGATCATAGCTTCACATTTCTCTTCTTCTCGATATTAATTGAAATAATATACATCCGAAGTGAAGAACCTTAACAGCCAATAAGCATTTCTAAGAAACCAGAAACCACTGGAACAGCAGAAAATATGACATCCCAGAAACCACGGGAACAAAAGAAAAGATTCAATTAAACCTAGAGACAGAATATCATGATATACATAAATTGTAAGATGTTCATACATGGACAGGTCATACATAACTCACATCACGATTCATGATCATTGTTTTTACACGTGTGTGGGTGTGTGTATACGTATGCCTTATGCATGGATAACCTTCTGAGCTCCATGTAACAAATGGAGTCTAAGAAGTGGAAAAACAGAAACTGAAGCATCAAACAGCAAGATTGTCATCAAATTAATGGAATATTTAAATGTATTATATAGGACAGCAAAGATACAAGTTAAGGGAAGTTATCTAGGATGAAAGTTGAAAAAAAAAGGGCAAATAAACAGGAATATTTGCAAATCGTCATGAAATTGTGATGTTGTAAGTAAAATTGTTACAGTACCTCTCCTCGTTCTCTTCCATCTGTGCCTTCTAAATCCATTACAAGAGTGCAAGGTTCAATCCCAACACACCGTGCCATCCAAATACCTTTTGTGGTTTGGGACCTGACAAAATTGATGTCAATCAGCTTCGATTTAATAACAGGAGACATGAATTAACACTAGAGTCTGTTTATGAATACTTGCCTCCCCTTAAAAGCATCCATCTCCCTAAAATTAGTCCGAAAGAGCTGGTTTAACAATGTGCTCTTCCCTGTCAAAGTCACAGAAGATGTTTAATAGAAGAAGATACTAGCTTAGATATTGTTAGTAAACCATCTACATTTAATGAATATATAATCTTTGGGCTGCTTAAACAACAATTTTAAATGCTCCCAAAAAAGCGAATGGCGGTAAAAAAAGAACTTTGCTACTAAAGGGATTGTTAAGGATTTTAATTTCAGGAAAAAACCAAAAGCTTCACAAATTTAAACAAATCATGAACCGATGAAACACCAAAAAGACATCTTTACAGATAAGAACTCATACCACTGCTTTGAGGGCCCATGATAGAGACCACGGCATAAGAAAGTCCACACTCTGCGAGTTTAACTTCCTTCATGAAATTTTCCACTCCCTCAACGTTAAAATTACCATCTCCATCTATTAGGTGAGTTGAGCAACACTCATCGGGTTTATCTGGATGAAACAGTATAGCAGTTGCGTTAAACAATGCTTGCTTGAGATCTTAACTTCTTCAACAAATTAAATGAAGATGTCTATGACACATTCATTCAGTAGTTAATTGCACAAGATGGTCTTTAAGCACTCAAGACCAGTAAAATGACCCTCGTCACTCACAAAGCAACCCCCTCCCCTTTCAAAAGACAAAGGCAATGAGGGAACAAAATTTCCAGTGACTCTCTGGAACGATAATCAAAACTGTAAAAATACTTGGATATGATTAAAACATGTTAAAAGAATCCATGAATACTTAATTTAAAATGATTGAATAAACTTAACCGAATCAACAATGAAAAAGATCGGTTTAGCCAAATGCTATTTCCAGCCTTTTCCTCTCCACCATTACTCATAATTCCAGACTTCTCAGACTCCCAGTGATCCTTAACCACCAAATTGTTAAGTTACAAGTTGGGATCATGCATAAGTTCCAGCACCACTTAGAACATTGAGCAACATTCAATACACCCGAACTTGACAATCAAACCAAATATTCATCAGATCCCAATCAAAATTAAAACCTCAGAAAACTGTAAATGCAATATGAATGCCTTAACCCAAAATTCAATAATGCAACGATCAGGAGAAATGGAAAACTAAAAAGCAGTTAAGCACAAAACAGAAAAATGCATGCATTATATTAATAATTAAATAATAACGTCATCGGAATTTCGTGTTTCAATCCCGTGATGATGATTGAGAGATAATAATAAAAGAATGATCATTAAATGAGGTATCCACGATATAAATTAAAGCATAAATGTAATGCAAAAAAAAAAAAAAAGACGAGTAGAAAAAATGGACGGAAAGCGAACCCATTTGGGATGGAAATCAAAGTATTCGATCAATGGAAGAGACTCGGAAATCGGCAGATAATGAAAAAGAAGAAATCGCCGGAAATGAATATTATCTGAGAAAGTTAGTTAATATCGTTATATATTTACACTGAGGAATGTCTTTTCCGAAAAGTTGGAGTTTGCTGTGTAATTTATAGTGAAAATCAATAAATAAATAAATATATGAACTAAAAACAAACCAAACACGCACTAGTGCTGGAGGAAAAAGGAAAGGAGGAAAAAAAAGTGACCAAATTTGTTGCTCCTCAATATTTTCGCATCTCTAGCTAGTAATAATAATTGAAGTATGCTATGACTCATTTGGTTGGCTGTAATTGAAAATAATTAATTGGCTCTATTGATGGGTTTCAACTCACGCACATGTCATAAATAGATGATACTGTAAAAGTATTTTGTATTAGAACAAGATTATCTGTAATACATGAATTGCTAAATTAAACTATGACATGACATGAAAAATTTTATGTGACATATAGTTTCCCCCCTCCTTCCTACCTTGATTTTTCTTTATATATTACATGAATTATCGCTGGCAAAGCAGAAAATTATAAGTTGAATTTGTATTCAACAAAAGCTAGGTCTATCCTTATATATTGAAATTTAATCAATCAATTACCAGAACTCATATAATAATAATAATAATAATAATCTATATTAAATCAGTATGCACATTTGATGAGGCAGAAACATGTTAAAGCATGAGGCAGTGTCTTTGAACTCCAAAATTATTATGTTTCAGATTTCGAAACTTGTTAGTAAGATTGACGCTCATCTTCACCTTACTAGTCCCAAACCTAGGCAGCAATGACAGCTTGTATACTGGGAAAAGGCTGAAATGGATTGGTTTAAACTCAACACAGATAGAGCCCTTAAAGCTGATGGTTTGGCTGGTGGGGGAGGTTTAGTCAGAGATAACTTAGTGCACATGAGGTTTGGGTTCTATGACTTTTTGGATCAAGCTTCCATTCTTCATGCAGAGCTAAAAGCAATGGAATAGGGATTGGAATTATGCTGGTACAAAGGGTATCATCAGGTGATTATTGAAATGGACTCAGCTGTAACTTGCCAACTATGTTCAGAGGATATACAAGTGAACTGGGAGATTACATACACATTGGATAGGATATGGGATTTTAGAATGAAAATGAATTTGAGATTTGTTCATATTTTGAGAGAAGGGAATCAAGAGGCTGACTTTATGGCATCTTTAAGATACAAAACCAGAAGCAAAGGGGTGATGAGGCTAACTCAGTACCAAAGGAACTTAAGGGAATTTTGAGTATGGATCAATTACATCTGCCTAATGTTAGAATTAGAAGTAGCTAGGAGTGTTAATTTAATTTTGGCCCCCTAACTTATAACTTTACTTTCGTGAGTTGTAACGGAGACGTAGTACTCCATATCTATAGCTTTCCTTGCTTAATTTATATATGTAAATATGGAGGTCAGGTTTTATGGCCCCTCCCGTTTTAATAATAAGGTAGAGTTACTAACAATGTATAGGTGGAGACCCTAAAAACCACACTCAAGCATTGTTGGTCATTTTCAAAAAGGAGGCCAAAAAAAAAAAAAAAAGTATCAGTGATGATCTCATGTAAATAAGGGCGACTTTTTCTTCTTGCAATAATACAAACAGAATATTCATATTCATATATGTAACATTAATTTGTTCTCTGGTATTATTCTTTCCAGTGTTTCTTGCGTTTCTTCAATCTTAATCATATTTACTTGAGCTGTAAAAACCGTAAACAGAATTATATCCAATGATGATACAAGCATCACACTAGTCACTAGACTGAAAACCATAAACATGTCCACCAAAAAAAAAATTTTAAATAAATAAATAAATAAGATAAAATAAAAAAGGCTAATCAATGTAAAAATTATCCCATAAAAAATCGAACTATGGTCACTTAGTTAAGTGCATGAACGTATAACTTTTTTAATCATCCATGTCCTTTAGATAAGGGGACTAAACCCATTGTCTAATGCTAAGCTCTCAACACGGTATTGGGCTGGCCTCAGTTTCTCTGCCGCCCTTGTTTTCAGTATCAATTATATAACTATGAATTTCCAAGTCAAACAAGAAAGTCCGATTGAAACTCACCAAGAGACTTCAATTAATAATATAGAAAAAGTAAATTTAAAATCATTTTCTTATTATACTCTTTTCATTTTTATTAATTATTCAATTCTAGTAACTCTCTTTTATTAGAAAAAATACACATTAAATAGAAGCATATAAAAAAAACTAATATTTTATGTATACTTGTATAATGAAAGTGGCTTTTGTGTGTGTGTGTGTGTCTGATTTTTTAAGATCATTTTTTAGAATCCTGGATGCACAAGAGCATCCTTTAGTGGGCAGAAATTACACGACATAGGGAAAATAACTCATCAGGGGGGAGCGAGTTGAAGCTCAACTCGATTTAACTACACTGCTGTTAGCAGAAGAAGATGGCAATATACAGCATGGATGTTTACATTAGTAGAAACCTATTGCAATCGTGGAAGTCTAACCATTCCAAATCATCGCAAAAAATGCACAGGCAGAGGCAGCAGCTATAAAATTTCGGCAAAATTGCACCATCTAACTACTTGATTTACATGACACTAGTCAAAGTGGGATACTAATTTTGCCATATTGCTATCTCAGCTCGAGCATGGCTTAGATCTCCCATTTCTCTGCCTGCATACAAGAGTTGTAGACTTGATGTTATAGTCAAAAATTTTTGATGAAAACAATCATAAATTCAGGCCTAAGTCAAGAACCAACCAAAATACATCCTTTTTTTCTTGTGCTAGAAGCTCCTCGAAGGATATATCAGAAAAGCCAGCATCTTCACTCTCCAGAAGCTCGCCCGAGTTCGCTTTCATATCCATGCAAGCGCCAAGTTCCAGCATCTTCAAAATGAGATGAAATTATTTAACGTGACAATATTTCATTCTGAGAATAGGCATTGACGCTGCCCAAACGATCAGAGTTTCATTTTATCTAATAATACAGCTACCCCAAATAATGATATTTGCCATTGTCATCGAACATTTTCTGATCCATGTTATTCATGACATTTTTTTAACAGTTTAACTTTGGCAATCCATCCGCTGAATGTAGCATAAACGCCATTGTGGCTAATTGATACCAGGAATCCGGCCTGTGAAATCTGTGATTACATTACTTTTATCTTCTACCTAGATAAAATATAGATACTTGGATGATTATGGTTACAACATGTTTTAGCTTATTAGTTGGACTACCTTGGAACTGTAAAATGTTAGCCAATAAAAGTGGAATGTTAACGTAATTGAGGTTAATAACAATGTTTTTTTAAATTCTTAGCTTGGTGTTTGATGCTAAGAAACCAATACCACACTAGTTCAAATTCACCATCTCACCGAAAGAAAAATCATGTTAAGTTGCAAGATAAATCAAGAGAGAAAAAAAGAAAAACGAAAAAAAGAAAAGGGATACCTTCTTGTATGCAGGCGAGCGCTTAATCTGTTGTTGAAGCCAGTTATACACAAAGACATCCTCTTCTACTCTTTTTTGTTCTAATTCTAGCTTGTGTATCTACACACAACAAATAATTCCTCATAATCTGAATAACAAACAAGACATTATAATCAAGACTCATGTACCTACCTGTTGATATAGACGGTCAAATGAAGACCTATCTGCCTTGCATAACAGGGCTTTGGTTATTGTGTATTTCCTCTTGATGACCTCAGACCTGATCATGAAGACCAAAAAATTTTTAGTTCCTCATTAGTATCGAGGACGGGATTCACTGGCGTGGTTACGTCTCCGTCATCAAGGACCTTTTAATGTGTACTCAAATCCAATTGAAACTACTAATTTTAAGAATGTAAAGCAAACACTGCTGACATACTTGTGCTGTAACTCATCTTTCACTTCAATCAGGCAAGTGACAAACTGTCCAACCTGCATTGTGTGTATTATTATGTATCGCTTTAGACACTCGTAAAAATTTCTATAATTGAGTGTACATAAGAAACACCAAAAATAAGACTCAGATGCGACGCGGACAAAATTATAGCTTGTACCATGTTGATCCAAAAACAGGCCCCGATTTTGAAAATACTTGTAATGAAAATTGTTAATAAGCCTCCAAAACATAAATGGAACTCACTTTCAAGACTAGTAAACAAAAGACAGAAAAACAAGAAACTTCAGAGAACTATGGCAATCCAAAGAACCTTCTTCATGACTCAGTCAAGGAGTGGTTCTGAAACACTCCAATAGATATATTTGCTGATATTTATTTAGTCTCTTGTTTCTACACTATGTCGTCTCTGCTTTTACAGTTTACTTCCTCTCTTTATTTTCCTTTTTCATTTTTCCCCTTCTCACTCTCCAAGTATTCTCTGTTGCCTCATTTTGATTTAATTAGCCCATAAAACTTTTTGCTTCTATCTTTATTTTTATATGTTTATTTTGTATTGTTTCATAATTCTTTGACTTAATTTGTGCTTAGGCTTATGCTTATATCCGCCTCAGCTCATAAAGTAAAATGCCTAGCCCTGATTTCTGCCTTTTTATTCAGAGGGTGAGAAGTGAGAACCTACCTCTGGACCTAAAAGGGCTCTAGCTTGAGACTAGTACTAGACATTTGTGTTAGGTGAGTTCCATATTTAGTACGGTGCGGCTTACACATGCTTCTATACTACCTTAAAAGTAGATAACATAAACCAGAAATTTTGAGAAAGAGATACAAATAATGTCTAGAATGTTTGAGCGCTCTAAATTAGGATTAAAAAATAAACACTATCCAACGCAGTCAACAAGAAAATTTTATTACATTTGTAATGTAATTCAAACACCAAATATTTGATCATCTTGACAACACAAGCAGAGTAGTCATATTAGCATGTAATTTCCCATAAAAAATTTACCTAGTTAACTAAGTCTCTTACATCTTACATCTAGCTCAGAAAATGGTACAAGTTCACAAAGGGTACAAAAAAAGCATACTTGTTATGGATTAACCATTAATCATAAATTGCCCAAAGACATAATAATACAAAACAAAAATGAAAGCTAGAGAAACACATACTTCAAATGGTTTACTCGAGTGTGAGTACCATGCCACAGAACACCGATAGAAGCAGAAAATTGATAGAACCGAGGAAAAATCATTTCTTTCACCTACATATCCCAATATAATTACATATGGCATCTTACCAATGCAAAACCAGAACAATGAAAGCCAAGCACGTGTTTGACATAAACTTTACAATGATTTCGAAATGCAACACCCCTTTAAGGTAATGATGAAAACCTAAGTAGTCAACTTGAAACAATCTTCATAATGACAAGGAACGTAGTTACAACATGAGTTCATGGATAAACTTATACAGACAACAAAACTAACTAATCAATTAGAAGCAGCCTTTGAAAAAGTGAAGATCTTTGGAATCTAACTATAAAGCCAACTGCGATGCATTTATAACAAGTTGTGTGAACTAAAATTTACAGTTTAAATACTTAGACGAGACTTGAAATAAACCATGAGAAATTATCCAATGAGAGAGGGAGGAAAAACCTGAGCCAGAGTCAAGGCATTGGACTCATGGGACTTGACAAGTTGATCATACTGCCGTTTGATCTTCCTTTGAGTCGCACTGCAAGACTTGGTGAATGGGTATAAACACACTAACCCATCCACCTTTTTCGTCTCACCGTCCTGGTCGGGATTCTTCTTCTTGGCCCGCTTCCTCTTCTTCTTCTTCTCCTCCTCCTTACCCGACCCCTTTTTATCATCCGGGTCACCAAAAATTTCATTTTCACCGCTGAAAAGGGTTTCCCATTTTGGTGAACTGGAAGGCAAGATCTCTAGGAGGAGGGAACGGCTGAAATTCACCGGCTGAGGTTCATGTGCCTTTTCTTGCTCCAATTGTTGTTGGTGGTTATCATTATTTTTATCAATTTCAGTATTACCTAGAGGGAAAGCTGGGACTTTTGAAGATTGATCATGTATCCGGTGTGGGTTTTTGTGAATATCATTATTAATGTTCTTGAAAGTGTAAATAGAGAAAATGAGAATGAAGAGGGAAAGAAAAAGAAAGAAAAAGGAAAACAAAAGCATGAACATCGGAGAAGATGGGCAATTGGAAGAAGAAGAAGAAGAGGAGGAGGAGGAAATTATAAAATGAGAAAAGAGAGTCGGCGCTGCCGCATGTAGGTTCACCGTTCACTTGAGGATGTCTCTCTTCTTTGGCTAATGAATGTATGTTCATACTGCGGGTCGGGTCGGGTCGGTCAAACGAAATTGAGGCGGGGAGGGAGTGTTTGGAAATTGGCTACGCCCTATCTGATAACAAATTATCTCTATTTAAAAATAAAATGTGATCAAATTAATCACTTTCTACATTTACGTATTTTATGAGATTCGCTATTACCATACAAATTAGCATCATTTATTCTTTTGTAATAAATTTTATTTTTAAGTAAAAATGGCTTGTAAACAGAACAAGATCGGTCGCATTTGATATGGTCAAATGGCTTGTGAACGGAACAAGATCGGTCGCATTTGATATGGTCTCTTCTCATTAATTAGGAGTGAACAATTCTAAGTAGAAATCACACTTTGTACTTTGGGGACAAAGAGAGGACTCCCAGATTTGGGGAGCACTCCAATTTGTATATACTTCTCTTTTTTCCTAGTACGTCTGATGGTAGTGGTACTAAATATTCTGCTACTTCCGTTTGTTCCCTCATTAAAATGCCTTTCTTGTTTTGTCCTGTGTTCGCAGTGAGAAATTTGTACAACATCTGAGATCTGATATCAAACTCTCAATGATATTAATCAATTAATAAGGTTTGAGACCACAGGCATCAGAACAAGACTGTATATATGTAGCACAGGAAACGAGAATATTATAACATAAATCCAAAGTGAGAGACCAGATTTGATAAATATATATAGTACAATTAGAAGCAGTTTTTACAATAACGTAGCAATTAAAAATAATTGCTTTGTTTTTATGAGAGGAAAGTACAAATTCCATATCTGCAAGCCAAAAGCTTGCATATTCTAAGACAGGAGACATCTGCACATGGACTCAATTAAGTACCGTCTCAACGTGCTTTTGAATCCCAAGACCACAGCTTCTGTTTTACAATTGCAGCTGAATGCTCAATAGTTTATCTACAAAATCTTCTTTCAGGTCACCTTCAAAATCCATGAGGGGCTCCATAGAGAAGGTGTGTTGCGTATATGTACAACTTCACCTTAGCAAAGCCAAAAAGAAATGAAATGATTCTCAACACCAGAAAATGGAAATAAAGGGAACACCCTTATTCTCTGACACAGGATGTTCTAATCGGTTAACTGCAAACAACTTCGGCAGAAAGTTTCTTCATGACATTTGGACATGGGTCTCCTCCAAAGATCTGCGGTACTACAGGTACAGTGCAAGATTGTTGCCCAATACAGTACTACAAGAAAAAAATATGCAGGTATAGGTCAGAAAAGATCTTAGATAGTATGAGCAGTGAGCAGAAGTCCATAATACCTTTTCAAAAACATCATAAGAATGGAATGCATGACAACTTCCCTCTCGGAAGCTTCCACAGGTGCCTTGCGGCGTTCCAAAGCTAGCAAATTTAATAGATGATATCTTCTGACCGGCAGCACACGAGAGGTGAGCTTTTGGCCTCAATGGTTTGTTGATTTTCCCTGATGCTTGCATTTGCCAATTCACTAATGTTGGCTGCCATTCATTTATATCTGCACATACACTTGCTACTTCTCTTTTTGCCAAGAATATCCCGTTGGGATTTCCTCCCCACTCTTCAAGTATAACCAACAAGTTTCCAGTTGGACGCAGCCAAGAACGAGGAACGTGATACCTGGAAAATAATCATTCTTGATTTAGTCATGTATCATCTTTAACAACTTCATCTGGAATATAAGTTGTTTGAGAGAGGACACAGCTATTTATTAAAATTAAGTAAATACAAACTCTCAGTTTGCAGGGCCAGTTCCATTTTTCTTTTCTTTATTAAAGGCCTGACCTGCAGATAATTTTCATAAATGGGAGACAGCAAGACTTGAAATATCTGCCTATTCTTATACCATAGAGATGTTGAACCACCTTATTTAAAAGCTTAAGCTACTAGTGAAGACAAATTCATTAACGTGATATTTTTCAGAGATAAAATGGAGGAGCAAAAACAAAATCCGTTTTACCATCTCTGGGAAGCTTCCCCACACTTGCTAAGGCATTTCTTCTCATTGAACCAACCAGCATAATTACAGGCACCACAGTTACCAGATGCTTTGTATTGATTCCAATAGCGTCCAATGCTCTGACCATTTATCCAGATCTGACCTTTACTCATGGTATTCATATCTAAAGCCAAAGGCTCATTTCCCCCAGGAGCGTTAAAATTAGTCTGAAAACAAAACAAAAATCATAGGGTGCCAGTGATTTAGTAACTCCGGGACCAATTATAAACTTATTCACACATGTATTAGTGAGATGCAGCTATTAAGGAGATTGTATTTGACACGACGCTCTTCCGATCTGCCACCACTATGTTTACTTCAAGTAGATAATAATGCTATCTAAAAACTGTTTTCTGAGGTAAATTACCATGTTTGGCAAAGCTAAAGAAAAGGAAGAAATTATATTTATGAAACGTTGCTTATTGTGGATGCAATTCTTGCTCAAAATAAGTTACTGTCACTCCATAGCTGACCTCAGGACGATATAATTTTCGCTATCTGCTAATCTCCAAATGAATATCCTAATCATCTGATGGAGAATGCGACCCTCACCTTGTACCATGTTAACGGCTGCCTTTGAGCAACATAGGAACCTTCAACCCATTCAACCGAAGAGCTTCCACTGAGAGAATGAAGACTCAAAGCCTCTCCTTTTAGGCCCACCTGATCGAGAACACAGTGGCAATTAGTGAAGGATGTTAGCCATGAGATTGTTGGACACAATCTTGAATTTCAAAAGACTAACCTTGTATGTCCATTTTTGCCATGTCAAATCCCGTTTACCATTGTTAAGGCCACTGAGTGAAACTGGGCCGAGAACACCAGCGTTCCATGTTTCGAAATGTGGACCAACGTTCTGTTTTCATACACAAGAACACTCTTGAAGTTAACATCATACGAGACAGCATATTATAGAAAACAGAATTTTTGGAAGATTTCTTGATTCATTAAAGAGCTCGTGTGTGTCCCTCTGTCTCTGTGTGTGTGTGTGTGAGAGAGAGAGAGAGAGAGAGAGAGAGAGAGAGAACAAACCGGGAGACCAACAGAAATGCTCAGTAAGGAAATTTTGTTGATCCCAGCTCTCAGATTTACACCTTTACTGAAAGTTATTTTGGGGTTTTCTAGACTTCCATAGGTAGTTCCTGCCAGAAATTTTCAATTGAGTATTTTGTTTTTCCATTGAATGAATAATTTGAAGACTGAATTCAAGAGTTCTTGGTTGATTAAATTAGTAGATATAAGTTGATTTGAAGTCTTGAATTGAATTTTTGTTTCTCAAAAATAATAAACACTGAGCTCCCAACCTGATAATTGACCGTTGATGAAAACATGAAGAGCATGGCCTGCTGAATATACTGTGAGAACAGGCCACCTCCCTCCTCTCAAAAATCCTTCACTCGAGTCAATCTTTACACTGGATAAGAAACCAAAGAAGAAGTGAGCATGTTGATGAATAAAAAAGGAAAACACAGATTCTTTTCTAATGGTAAAAAAGATCACTAGAAATTACATAGGCACTTACTCTGTTGAATACCACAAATAATCAGTCATGTCTCTCGTTGTGTTAATCTGCTCCAACATTCCAACCACCGTAAATGACTTCTCTTCATAAGATGCGGGCTCTTCGTTGTATGACTGCCAAGAAAATCCTCTACTGACAGGGGTCATCTTCATTTGTGCACTCTGGGCTCCGATCTTCATATAAAGTTTCATATTCATGTCAAATTTAGCACATTACCTCGATCTCTATATCTGCTCGTGCATTTAAATCAGAATGAAAAACCTTCATCTTACCCTTGCAGTGTTATAAACAGTGTTCTTGCAATCGGGAAGAATGCTGATTGACCAAGGTGGCAGGTTATAGTGCATATTCCGGAAAGACACCTTTGCAAAAGAATGTTGGTCATAATTTGCAAGGAAAGCAGCACAAGCTCCGGACTTGGCGTTAAATACATGTGCCTGTAGGCACAAACGTTTCAGGTTCATTTCAGTACCAGGATAAGCAGTATATGAGAAAATAAGCTCAATCTAACCTCCTGATAGGTTCCAAGTGGTGTCACAACAGGATCTCCTGACACAAGAGCTGGTTCACACAGCTTTATTGCTCTATGTAAATCTTTCAGATGACCCCACTTCGGCTGTCTCAATAGTCCTACACATGGGGAGGGGGGGGATTTTCAGTATTTATTTGCTTTAGATCTTGATCATCTCCAAAATAACCAAACGAAGTGATAAAAGAGAATTTATGTAGCCAACTCCATACCTATAGGGAATAAGGTTTAGATTGTTATTGTATCACTTTAGCTGAAACACATTCTTTACTCAGAAATTTGATGGTTTAGAATTAGTAGGCTTTGCATGCGGGAAAAGCACTCTATCTCGAGGAACTTTATACTATTTACGAAGAACCATAACATTAATTATTTTATAAAAAGATGCATATGGATTTCTTGAGTATTAATATTTGCAAATCCGAAATAGCAGAAATAACTATCGGTGCTGTCTAGTCAGTGTCTATGAACTATATTAAGGGCTTCTAAAACCACCATGAAAATACATCAAATGCAAGCCAGTGTTACCATCTCAATCTCCACATCAGCAATAATAAGGTGATGGTTGTTTTCAATCGAATAAAATAAAGAATAATTTGGCTCTACCTATTTGTTATCAAATAACTTAAATGTCCCTTTCACTTGATGTGACAAGTTGTTAGTGATAAAAGGCTTGTAATCGTAATTAGTCAGATTCCTGCTCCATGGAATTCAAAGTATAATCATCACGGATATGATGTAAACTTTTTGGAGCAAAAGGATATGATGTAAATTTTTAATACTGAGCATAAATAAATAACCTTGAAAAAAATAAAACTCCAAGACTAATATTGTTTGCTTACCGTACTCATCAAGAGGTGCATCATAGTCATAGCTAGTGGCAATAAATGGGCCACCGGCAGTCCTGCCAAAGTTTGTTCCTCCATGGTACTGACAAAGTGAAAAAAGTAAGCTGAAATTCTACCACTAATTTCCTGAAGTTAGAAAAATCAGTGAACTTTAATGTACCATGTAATAGTTTATGAAAGAACCACCCTTCTGTATGAATTTTGCAACAGAAAAGGCCAAATCTTCTGCCGGACGATAAGGAACTGGACCCCCGAATTCAGTATACCTACAACAGATTACACAACAAGATAATTGACCGGAAATGAACAGTAAAACTTTCTATAGTCTCCTGAAGGTTCTTTACATCACAATGTCACAAGACAAGTTTGTTTACCAGCCAGTCCAGGCTTCAGTCCACATTTTGGGTTTATAAGCCTTATTGGGGGAGAAGTAGTCACAGTAGAAGCCATTGCACGTGTTAATCTGCACAGAGAAAATCAGTTCGGGACATGAAGAGTAAATATAATAATAAAAATGATTTCCAACATTATCAGGTTTCTCATTTTTTTGGAATATAACCTCCAGGAGTTATTTGATCCCAGTTTATCGATTTAGAGGATTTATACTGTTGTATAGACTTTTGACAGTTAAGACTCGGAAAATATTCCTTACCAGAACACAAAAACTGGGAGTATAAGAAATTTAAAGTCAGCAGGAAAATATTAAATCCTGTTACAGTTTGATGGAATTAAGAGTATTTTATTACTTCTACCAATTTTTGACATAGCAGACTTCAAAATTATTTTCTTCAATAATTACAGAGCATATATATGTGCTTGAGAAACTTATAATCAACAAGGAAACATTGTCATCATCATCAACAACATAGACATATCAGATTCAATGGCCTGCAATAATTTAATAGAGAAATAGTAGAAATAATTTTGGATAGAAAGGGACAAGATATTCTTATAATGGGACCTGCAATGAGCTACCTAACATGGTGTGCAAACCATTGAAATGGAAACCAAATGATGGCAAACCCCGTGCAAAAGAATAAAATTCAGCATTCAATCATGCTTACAATTGGATCAGGAGCATCATCCTGTTTGCACATCACCCATGGGACCCCGGTACCAAGATCCACAGCCATCTTGGCAGCCCATTCTGTGTATGCTCGACCAGCTGCACCTAGTTCATATTCCATAGGTCCATATTCATTCTCAATCTGCCATATATATATATATATATATGAAGATACTTTTTATAAGTTCAAATCTTATACCAGTTTGTATTAATATCTAGAGAAGCATTGGAACTACCAAAAACAAATTAAATGGAACATTTGATTACCTGGGATAGAATAATTGGACCACCCTGAGATTCATACAACCTTTCAGCCTTCATCTTATTTACAATCTTAGTTGTGAATTTTTGCATTGCAGCCTTTGATTAAAGCAATTCAGACACCAAGTGGAAATGAGTAATTAGAAAAGTATTTAGGCAACTCGCATGTCCGATTGTGTAGTGTAATGCTGTCCAACTAAATTGTGTACCAGACATGGTCGTGTACACTAACAAGAGAAAAAAGGATAATGTAAATGAAAGTAGAAGTCCGGATGCTAAATAACAAGTTGTCTAACCTTAAAAGGCCCATTGTTTGTCCTGAAACTAATGCCCGGGACATACTTTAGCCAAACTGGAAAACCCCTGAAATTCAAACAATAAAAATGCTTAGGATACAAATCACGCCAAAGGGGGAAACTTTTGCATTAATTTCTGTCGAATTTTCAGTTTCATTTTCTAATATTACCCAAAATTCCATTCAGCACATGCATAGGGGCCAACTCTGAGATGAACATAAAGGCCTGCTTGCTGCACCAGCTTAATGAACTTTACTAGATCATATCTTCCTTCAAAATAATACTGCAAAAGTACATGAATAAATATGTATTGAACCATTGAAGAAAAATATACTGCTTGCTGTATCTGTGGTTAAGAAAAAGCACACTGAAAATATTCAAAAATGTTGGCTAATTTATTCACCTTTCCAGGTTCAGGCTCATGCCCATTCCAAAAAACGTAAGTCTGTATCACATCCAAACCTCCATCTTTTGCCTTCTGAATAAGATCTGGCCACATCTGAAATACCCCAGAAAATGTCAAAACAGATTAGAAAACATAAAAAAGAAAAAAAAAATGAAGTAACAAAAATGCCCAATTACCGGGAAAATTAAAAACAAAAAGTACATTTGAAGTAAATATACCTCAGGGGTACTTCTTGGATAGTGAATGGAACCAGAAACCAGAATCCTCCTTTGGCCATTAACAGAAATGGCCTTGTGGTCATATGAAACAGAAGCTGTTCCACAAGAAAACCATGTACTCAATAACACCATTACCACATGCACAATTGCATTGTTCAAACCCATAATGCACCCTTTAGTTTCAAGATTGTAACTTTACACAAAAATATCACTCCCCCCCCCACTTAATGGCTGATTCTTCTAGTTTCCTTCTCCCACTTTATTCTCTACTTTTTGTTAACTAGAGAAAAAAATAGGAAACAGAGATATGAACAGAAAAAGGGAATCAAGAAAACAAATTTCCCTTTATTTACACTACTTTTTTCTCTGTAATAATGAGTGTGCGAATTCCAAAGAGAGTTTTGTGTATAGATTCAAATGTGATAAAAACCGCAGAGGAACTTGCAAGACATTGGTGCTTTGCAGCTGCTTTTAAACACCAAAATCGAGTGGTTGAGAAAGTGAAAAGTGGACCCACCGTGGACTTGGGCCCCAACTGACCCCATCTTTGGACTTCCTTCCGCGTTCACCCTAATCCATAGCTTCAAGCTAATACAACTATGTTTATTCTCATTATTAATTTGACAGAAATAATCTTACTTCAAAACAAAAATTTTGACAGAAAACCCGCTCAGGGCACATTTTATAGTGTCTGGGTGTCCAATAAGCTATATGATAGGCACTTATTAGATACTATAAGGTCTTTATAGTGTCTAATAGGTGTCTGCCACATAACTTATTAGACACTATAAGATAGTGTCCGATAGACATCATAGAAAACCGTGAAACTCACCACTAGATATTAATGTGATAATGTCTGTAGTTACACTAGATTCACAAATTCTTCAAAGCTTACTTTTATTACTCCCTTTGTTGCATAAAATATTCTTCTTCTACTTTTCACATAAATTAAGAAAACATGATTTAATGTGATAAAAATGTACAATTTAACAATATATTTCATAATATACTATTTGATTTATCTAATATTATACTTTAGTTGTTTTTTATTCTTGTTTAATATGCACCATAAACTCGTATATAAGAAAACTAAAAATTTAACTTAGGAAAGGAAAATATAATTTGGAACGGCTAAAAAAAAAGGGAATATCGTTTTGAGATTGAGAGTAACATTAAGACAAAGACTTTACAGTCCCGCACTCTCATTTTCACCTTCATCCTTTTCATTGTGCATTTATAGCTATGACAGTGTATTAGAATGGAAAATTTTCAAAAACCTAATTTTAGAGAGGGACTCATACTAGAATATCATGTGATAGTATGGTAGTATTTAAAAAAAATGGTTTTAAAATTGTATTTGCTAAAACTATTTAGTACTCCCTCTGTCTCAAAAAGATATCAGAAAATAATTAATACTTCAACTAAATTACCTATTATTTTTTAATATATGTAAAAATAACTAATGGACTATCTTTGTGAGTCAGAGGGAGTATCATCTTTTATAAGGAGAACTGGGGAAGAGAATGGGGGATTGAAGAAATTTTAAAGACATGTTTGGCTGGTGAAAGATTCATTTATTTTTTTTCATCTTTTTTTTTTTTTATACAAGGGATGATAGGGGAGGGGAGGGATAATAGGGGTGGGGGATAGGATTCGAACTCTGGATCTCGGTCCTGGAACGTGAATACTTAATCATTGGAACACTTGTTCGCATCTTTTTTTTCCATCTTCTTTTTAAATGTATGTGATTGTAAAAATATTAAATTCATGGAATTTGATTCCATCTTTGTATCGTTTAGCTTTAACAGATGAATAAAAATGAAATTAAAATTTTATTGTGCAATCTTTTAAAATTATTTTAACTCATTTTCTATGAAAAACAATTCCTACATTTACTTTGAAAATGTTTTCCTTTTTACATATTAGAAAATATATTTTTTTTGTTCTTTTTTCGAAAAATTATTCACAGCGTACCCATGGTCAATCCCGAAATATTGTGGTCGGTCCATCCTTTTGTGGTGAGCATTTTATGTTTGTCTTATTTTTTGTCATTACGAATACGGTCTTGAGCACGTGCAATCGTGCGCAACATTTTGGCGAGCACATTTGGACCGTGCTTTTACGCGCTTCCATAGAACGTATCACGGCATCGTTATTACTAAATTACGTGTTAACTTTGTGTAATCAACATTCAAATTTTGAATTTAAATTCTTGTCACGGGGGTAGGCCTTAAAGAGTGCAATAAACAAAGCGTAATTGAAAATTAATTAGTTTTGATAACCATGTTGTCATTTTCATTCTTTCTAAAGTTTCTTGGAGACCAACCAAAAAATAAATATAAATAGATTGTTTAATCTCATTGTAGTATTATCAAATTAGATGCGTCCAATAAAATGAATAAAATGAAAATAAAGAAATTATTTGTTTTTATAGATAGAATTGATCAAAATTGGAATGTAAAGACAATTCAGAGTACTGAATTGATATAGAGTGAAAATATTAATTATGTAATTTTAATTTTAAAAGAAAAAGAAATTTGAATTAAATAAATTATGAATGAATAAATTGAAGTAAATTAGAAAATTAAAAACTAATTTGAGTTATTGGTTTATTGGTAGTAAATAAACAAAAAAAAAAACAAAACTAAAATTTTTTTACCTATTGCTTTTGAAATTTTCAATGAATTAGCTCGTATTAAACTCCAAATAGGGACCTTCAATTAGACATAGATGTTGCATATTCTTTAACTTAGTTACGGTCATATAAAATTACTTTTTTCTTCTCCATAACACGTGTTACTTGAGAATAAGAGTTTTTCTTTCCTTTTTTCCCCTCTAACGAGGTAAGGGCAAATAAGACAACTGAGAGAATATAAAAAGATAAAATCAAAAGTTTTTCCCACTCAAATTTTATATATTATATATTATTGATCAGTGATTAGTTGTTTTAAATTCAATTATGTATTGGTAATTTAGTACGACAAAATTGAATTAGTTTTTGAGTCACCATCAAGGAGAATATATTATATAGGTTACATCAAGAAGAAAAATGTGCACTACAAAGTGCTCAACAAAAAATACTAGTAAATTCATATGGGGATGTTTTACTGATTGACATTGAGTGTTCACCTTAACTAAGGTATATCACTCAGTTTCACATAGATTTGTTATGCTTATCAAGTTTAAATAGAAATGGACTTACACTCCAATTAATTGAAAAGTACTTATATAAGTGCATAAGTTTATATGCATAAGAGGTATACGATTTGCTTCGACAAAAATGCGGACATAATTGTTTGTATTTACTAAGAACACTTTTTTCCTCTTTTGATCTCTCAAACTCAATGAAGACCTCAAGCATTGAAGAGAGAACCCCATGAATTTTCAATTTAATAAGACGGTCATTTCCATCAATATCTCCTGAAAACCTCTGTATCCTCCTTTGACTTATGAATTACGTCTTGAATATTGATTAGTATAAATACATAATACACATACGAGGTGCGAACAGATGGACTACCTTTTACTTTCAGCTATGTAAAAGGAGAAAATGGTTTACTTGGCGGGAGGAGAAAGAGAAACTTAAAAAAAAAACAAAAAAAAAAACAAAAAGATAAAAAATGTTAATTATTTTTGTCAAAATATAAGCCATCTGTTTTTATATCAGTTAAAAAGCTTGCATGATTACAAACAACAAACTCCACCCCCAACCCCTACCCTCTACACCCACCCACCACCCTCACCTCACATTTACTTTATTCTTTCCCTTTTTTAACGATAATAATGAAATTAATCAACCCAAATTATGGTTTTCTTTTTTTTAAAATAAAATAGGCATGCACTGGCTAATATATAATAATCAGTCTTTTCAATCATGTTATGATGTTTGCATCTACCAATCAAGAGGCCATCATGCTCTAGAATCTTATCTCCTGTATGATTCGTATAGAATTATTAGACTGGACGAATATATGTTTTTTTTATCTTGTATATGAGATCACCTTAATTTAAATTTACGTGTTCCTTTTTATTTTTATTTAAAAAAATTATTCGGATTGAATTTAATCATGTTTTTAACTCAATAATAAAAATATTGTATTAATTTCATTTTTTATTAAATGATATTTCAAATTAATAAAGCAGCTAAAGGATAAAATTAATTTACTCAAATAATTGTTTTCATTTCGCTTAGCCCACAGAAATATTTATTTATAAATATATTCAGTAGTATTATTCATTTTTAATGAATTAGAACTTAGAAGTCAACATATTAGTTATATATATATATTCTATTCTTTAATACAAAATTATTTTTTCGATCTCAACAACAAGGATATTATGCAACCACTTCAAATTATATTAATCTTCATTGAAAGAAAAGGGGACACGAGTTTGTACATTTTATAAATTAAATAAAAAATAATTCAGGTTAAGAAAAAATAAAAAATAATAAAATGAAAATGTTAAGTAGTTAAATTTTTCTAAAAAATAATAATAATAATAAATCCTGCATGACACTCGCAACACAACAACTAACTAACTAATCTTATGGGCATGATGATTTAAATTGGGAAGTAATAATGGGATAAAGCTGTTAAGAAAATATATCGATCAAACGTTGCTTTCAACATTCGTGGATACAGTGCATTAATCATAAATGAAGTAGTTGTTTATTTTGAATGGATGCCCTCTAATTCAAGCAACATTTGCAACTCATCA